>JASDQU010683938.1:19647-30963 GCA_032191745.1 Picea mariana | reverse complement strand
TGAAAAGGGCTTCCAATCAAGAGTTTTGAGGGTGAACGCTCCCCTGAAATAGCCTTGGGAGCGTTGGCGCTCCCCTATAAGGCCTCAGGGAGCGTTATAATGCTTCCTTACCCTTCTGTAGGAGCGTTGCCCACTTTTGAAGCGTTGGCGCTCCCCTTAAGCCTCTCTGGGAGAGTTCTAGCACTCTGATGCCCCTTTTGAAGGAGCGCTCCCTAATCTGGGTTAGTTGTTAGCCCGGTGAGGAGAATAAGGAAAATATCTTTCGAGATTAGGAGGTAGTTGTGCTCGAATTCTTGGTTTCATCAACAGATCCCTGATCTAAGGAGGAGGTTCCCAACTTGTTCTAAACATAACTCAAGAGGTTAAGCTCCTCCCAACCTATATAAACAAGCTCTATGATGGTGGAAAGGAGGAAGAATTGCTAGCATGAAACCTATGATCTCATAGGAAACACACAGTCAACCGAAGGAGAAGTGATCAGTGAAGCTGCTGTCAGCCAGGTTGTGGATCTTTCGAGCAAGGGTTAGACAAAGGGGACTTGACGAAGCTGTCGCATTCGCATCTACAATTGTAAGCACTGCTTTCGTTATTTTTCATTAATATGACATGCTTGGCCTGTTTCTTTCTAGTTTGTGTCTGATGTTACATGAACTTATCATTAATTGGTAGATCTGTTTTCAAGCTAATATCAATAGAGTAGGAAGTGGTTGTATCTCGTTTGTCTATAGAACTCAGCGAGGAGCAGAGGATTGGAGCGTGCAGGGACAAACGTCATTTAAGAGGTACTTCTGTTATCCTTCCTTCTCATGTATTAGTTTAGATAGATTTGAAAGGAAGTCAGTGTCCACGTTAAGCATTTTTCTGTCTAGGGTTAAGGTCAAGCCTTAGAGGCGATCTACCTGTCTGCAGGGAGATTTTCCTACAACAGAAACTGGCAACTCCACTGGGGAGATAGCCTTGAATCGAAACCTCTTGTTTCGCCAAAAAGAGTCGCCAGTTTCTAAGCTACAAGAGGTTGCTTCTAGGTTTTAATCAAAAGAGTAGTGAACTAGGTCTGAAACAATCAAGGGACAGAACTAGGTCAATGAGGAGAAATCGAAACTTACGAAAATCGATGTGAAAAATGATTGCTTCTAGGAAGCAGATAAAGAAAGCACATAAAAAATGATCTGCTTCCTAGAAGCAATCATTTTTCACATCAATTTTCGTAAGTTTCGATTAAAACTTGCAGCTTATAAATCATGTAAATAAACGAGACTTGCAGCTTAGAAACTGGCGACTCCACTGGGGAGATAGCCTCGAATTGAAACCTCTTGTTTCGATTTCTCCTCATTGACCTAGTTCTGTCCCTTGATTGTTTCAGACCTGGTTCACTACTCTTTTGATTGGTTTCATGAGCTGATTGGCTCCCTACCTTATCACACTCAGCATAGCTCCATGCGAAGACATCACGAAATTCCTTGAACAAAGCGGTGTAAGAAACCACTTCGTCGGGCATGAAATTAGCACCAATATTAATGTTTTCTACGACACCTTCTTTGACTGAAATGTCAATTGTGATTGTAGTAGAGATGTTACCCATGTTCCCCTCAGAGAAAGTATCTTGTGTGAGGATAGGGGATTGTGGAGCATCGGTAACATCGGGGGGGAAGACAGATCGTATGTCTTGCACTTCTTCCAATGGTGGAAGAAAAGAGGATCGATGGTGGTTATCATCCTAGGGTAAATCGTCAATGCTGATCATTTCCATAATAGATTCGTCTGAAGGAAAAATGTGGGAAATGTAATCAACGAAAGATGATAGCGAATCCAACCACGAGGGCACCGAGTAAGCATCGGGTGCCAATGAATGTGAAGTGTTCGAAGAGGGAGAGGCAGATTGAATAGTTACATATGCAGCCTCGGCTGGGCTCAAAGGCATTGTGTCCCCGAGCACATAGAATTCCAAAGAACTAGGCACAACCCAAGGGTCGGATGATTCCAAGGATTGATAAGGCATAGTCGAAATCATGTTGATGGCAGCAATGTGGTGTGCAGTAAGTGGAAGTGGTGTAGGGAAAGTACCCATAAGGCTAGAATATTTCAATAAGCCAACACCAATGCTTTCATACGTAACTAGGTGGTCTCCCAAAAAAGGAATATTGTTGGTGGCAGGGATGTGAGCGTCGGGTGTACAGAAGTCAAGTTGATCGACGGTGACAATTTTTCCTTGATGAGGGAATTGTACACATCGAAACACCGATGAGGCGATGACAGACATAGCGTAGAACCAAATTCTTCCAAGTAAGAGGTTGTAATCGAGGGGAGCATCGACCACCTCGACGTCAACAGTAACAGTTTTGTCGCCCAATTGAACGACGAGGGATTGCAGTAATCCGTGAGGATGGAAACCTCATCCATCGAAAGCGCGTAACATCGTAGGGGATTTGTTAAGGGTAGGTGATTTCAAGCCTTTCCAACAGGCTAGAGACATGACACAGGTAGAGGCTTCCTCATCCAGGATAGTTCGGTGGATTTGTTGATTGTGAACAACAACATCGATTTGGAAAGCTAGCTGGTGGGAGAGTCGTGGTTGATGATCATCCAGGTTAAACGTGATGTAGTTTGATGACTCAGGATTGAAAGTGCCAATAGCAGCTAAGAGCGTCCTACGTTGGTTAGGACAGTGTTGTAAAACTTCCAATGCTGAGATGGCACACGGGGCTTGGGCCAAATCTTCTACAATATTGTAATTTTGGGCAGCCCGTGAGTTAGGATTGAAAGTGGATTTCCGGATGGTACTCTTAGGAGGGCATAAGATGGAGTCAAAAGAATTTTTCTCAATCTGAAGTGGCCCGGATGGAGGGCTAACAGATGGAGGAGTAACAGCAGATGGTAAAGGATCTGGCGAAGAACCATTAGCAGTCTTTGATTTGTCGGGTTTAACTGGCGTGTCGTATGTCATAGAACGAGTGGTTAGATTAACCCCATTAAACATGTAAATGTGGGCACTTGTCAAGGCGTCATCAGGGGGTTGGTTGGAACTGCCCCCCGGTGTGGGGGTTTGTGCAACCAAAGATTGTTGTTGCGGAAAAGGCCGAGTAAGAACAGCGGGTTGCGAATTTCCTTTGAAAAGTTTAGCCACTTCGTCGCGGTGTGGGAAATCTTGAGTGTAGTGATCGTCACCACAAATGAGACATGGGAATTTCAGTTTTCGCTGTGGTTGTTTTCTGGCAGAAGGGGTTTGCGGTTGGGTTTTGGGTTGTTCGTTGTTATTGTTCTTCTTTGTTTTGTTTCTCTCTTTTTTCTTGCCCCCAAGTTGTTGTGAAGGGGTTGATTGGACCGCATTCACATCAGAGACCTAAGTTTGGGTGGGGGTAGAAGAGGGTGCAGTCAAACTGGGAGCAGCCGTCGAAGCGGGCCGCTGAGTCATTCCAGTGGACTGTGTGGTAGATTGGGTTTTGACGGAGCCAATAACTCCATCCGCATGTGAAGCAGTCGATGGTTTGGATGGGTTGTTAGTGGCACGGGTAGCGTTCGGTATCAACTCATACAGAGTACCAGATTATGAATAGACTAAGTCTAAGTACTGAGCTCGGGCGATGGCTTATTCCTCAGTGACCACACCGCCCATGGCAACGTCACGAGCGATCTGGGGTAATAATGATTTCGTGAACCATTCCGCTAATAATTGGTCAGGGATGACTTCTTTGATTAGCCTTCATCGTCCTCTCCATTCATGGATATGATCGGAGATGTGTATGGAAGTTGTCTGACGAAGGGAGGTTAATAGTTCAATACTCGTCTCGTATCGAATGGGCAGTTGGAAGTGTGTGAGGAAGGACATGGCGAGGGAGTTGAAATCATGAAAAGATGCGCGTGGTAATTCAATATACCATTTTGCTGCGGAACCCGTAAGTGTTCGTTGGAAAAGATGCAAACAAATAGAGTCGTCCATGAGGGAGTTGGATGAACACCACAAATGGAAAGTCATCATGTGGTTGTTTGGGTCTTCTCCGGATTTTCCGTCGAATTTCGGGATATCAGAAGGAAGTTTTGCTGGAATAGCTGGCCAAACCGGAGAATGATAAATGGGATCATTCGTTAACCGAGACAAGTCTGGAAGATCCAGGGTAGCCAGAAAAGGTAGTTGTTGGTTAACCTGTGGGTAATGTTGGTGTGGCAGGGGTACACCAGTGGGGCCCATTACCGGGTTATGTGGATAATTATAACTAGTGGGCCCTCTCATATGAGGTTGGTTTTGACCAAGGTAYGCAGGATTTGAGGTGTTTTGAGAAGCATGTGTGAGCRGAGGATAACYGGATGGGTTTTGAGGGTTATAGGGTGGGTTTKGCATTTGTCCATAAGGGGGTTGTTGYGGAGTMTGAACATTTTGTCCCATGGARGCATGTGRATTTCCTTGAAAARGGACKCTCCACGGATTGGGTGCGACGGACRCATTTTGTCCTTGTGGTTGATGGTGGACTCCGACTTGAGGTTGCCCCCCAGCATGAGGGTGCCCCCCGAATGGAATTTGTCCTCCGGTGGGAGGATGCCCCCCAGCATTAGGGTTCCCTCCGAATGGAATTTGTCCTCCGGAAGGAGGATGCCCCTCAGTTTGAGGTAGAGTTCCTAGGATCTGAAATCTAGATGCCAATGACTGACCAATGTTTTCGATCAGGTTAGGACCAACAAGGCCAGTCCCTCCGGGTTGTTGGATAGGTATGGAACTTCCCGGTACAATTTGAGTAGTGGTTTGGGCAGTGGTGGTAGCAGATGAGTTCAGTGCCTTAAATCCAAAAGGGAGATTAGGTCTTGGTGTTACAGGTGTGCCAATCGGGGCTTGATTAACTACTGCATTACCGGCAGGGATAGTCGAAATGTGCGGGGCCATTGTCGAATGGGCCGTCTGGAGGGGAATAGTAGGCCTTGGGCCAACGAATGGTATGTTCGAACCAATGGTTGGTGTGGCTGTAAAAGTGGTAGTACCAGTGAAGTGATTTGGGGGTACGGTGTAGGAAAAAGATGCATCGACACCTTCTCCTATTCCATAAAGATCTCGCACCAAGCATGGTGGACTCCGAACAACGTCCGCGGTCCAAAAAGGGTCATTGGCTAAAGGGTTTTGAGGATACCCAGCCGGAATATCCGGATTGACAACAAATTCTCCAGCATAATTTAAGTGGAGGATCTGTCGTTCGTATCCCTCCAGGATGCGATAAGCTTCTGGAGATTCTGAGACAATTCGAAAATTCTCCAAAGGGATGGGAACTTCTTCCTGGGAAATTGTAGTGTTTTGAACCTCGCTCTGTTGAGGATATTCCTCCGTAGAATGAGGGGGTAAAGGGGTGTTTCCTTCCATATTTTCTAGAGGAAGTCCCTGTAGCCTCCGTGAACGACGTGGAGGGTCGATGTTGGCAGAAAAGAGTCGATGAAAGAAATCTATGGCCAACTAGCGAAAAGGAACAACACACGCTAAAAAATCTAAGAATCACAACCAAGCAAATAGGGCCTTCTTTTGATGACCGTACTAGTTGGTGATGAAATCCAACATCGTGTGATCAAGTCCAGAAGGGGTGGGGGTAGGGTGGAACAGTTACAATGGCGACCTGCTTAACAGACTTATGCCTTGGTGCAAGCTTCCACGCAGTAATTGTGGATTTACCCTCCAAGGAGCCCGAGTGAGTTTGACCAATTTCTGTTCCAGGTACAGTGAGACTTCCCGTCACCGTCACATTGTGTAAGACCCTAAAGATTATGGCTACTAAGGTTACCAATTCGCAGTCATCCCTTGAGCGGGAACAGTCGGCAGTTCGATCGGAACGTATAGGCAGGGTATCAAGCCCGAAATAAACTAGAAGGCTTCCATGCAGTAATTGCGGATTTACCTCAAAGTGACCCCCATAATACGATCCAACCACCACAATCAGTTAAACCACGGAGGGTTAGTCCCCGTAGCTTACCCGAATGCGACCTCCTGCGTAACCCCTGTGTGAGAGGGGGATCCCAGGCAAACTTATACAATAACTGGATTTACTCTCCCTAACTCAGGATGCTACTGTTTGTTTTAGAAACTTTGGAGAGTTATGCTCATAGCCTAATCCAAAGTGCTACACCTATTCTACTGTTGGTGGAGGATCCTAGCAAAGAAAAAATTCTAGATAATTTTTAATTAGTGTTGATTTTTATGGTTGTTCTTTATGCAAAAGGGGTATATGGAAGTGAAACAAATGGAATTATGAATCAGACCCAAAGAATGCATCGAACATGATAAGCAGTCATTTCCTTTCGATGAACGTCTATCTAAGAGAAAGAGAGAGTTCTTTTCACTAACAAGCACAACTACGAAGTGTCCTCAAACAATTCTTTTTCTCAATCAAATCCTGATGTAACGCAAAAACTTTTAAAATGCCTTCTAATATGCACGATCAATCATGGAGATGCTTTTTCATTGTTTGTATATGAGTTAAAGATCAATTCAACACAATGCTTGTCTTGCTAATTGTCTTTGTATGAATGAAAATCAAACTAGCACAAGCTAAAGTCATACAAACAATGCACCCTCTCATTGCAATCAAAACAAAAAGCGAAAGAAAAGAAACAATCAAAGAGAAAACAAAATTCACACCCAAAAATCAAAATTTGAAGAACCATGACCTTGACTCAAATCAAGATAAAGAGGTCTGTAGGCCTTTGATGACCTTCACCAAGGTTTTTACTTAGCTGATGAGGAGAAAATAACAATGCATAGGTTTCGAATTTCACTCAACAGAAAAAACTCAATGAAAATGGTGAAGAAGGCTACAAGATCCAAACAATGAGATGTTTCTCCTTCAAAAAGGGCAGATGTCAAGGCTGAAAGAGAAGAAAAATTGACTCACTAGATCACTCAGCAAAAGAGACACAGAGGCAAACCCTGAAAAAGGCAGTTTTGGAGGGTTATTGGGCCAAAAAGAGGCTGGCGCTCTGTTGCCAAGGGCAAGGAGCGCTATAGTGCTCTGTGCAAAGCTATTAGGAGTGCTAGTGCTCTGTCAACACTAGGTCAGGGGCACCAGGGTTTGAAAGCCCCAGAAATGTCAAAAAATTCCAAACATTGGGATTCAAACTTGACAAGTATGCTGAGTGTGATAAGGTAGGGAGCCAATCAGCTCATGAAACCAATCAAAAGAGTAGTGAACCAGGTCTGAAACAATCAAGGGACAGAACTAGGTCAATGAGGAGAAATCGAAACAAGAGGTTTCGATTCGAGGCTATCTCCCCAGTGGAGTTGTCAGTTTCTAAGCTCCAAGTCTCGTTTATTTACATGATTTATAAGATGCAAGTTTTAATCGAAACTTATGAAAATCGATGTGAAAAATGATTGCTTCTAGGAAGCAGATAAAGAAAGCACATAAAAATATTTATTATTTTTCTTTTATAAATTTAAGAAATCTTGCAAAAAAAAGTTAATGAAACATGAACATGTGGATAGTCAAAGCTGAACCATACATTCTAGTTTCAATGATATGTAAATGACAAAAAAATACAAAGAAGCTATCTTGTCAGTGAATTAGTGAGGTGTATCCAAGCATATGCATGAGTGGTGAACATCCAATTGCCATGTCCAAGAGAGAAATCTGCAATGAGCCTTATGTCTGTTCTAAATAAATTCAGAACATGTATTGGCAACTTAGGTTTTAATGACAGAAAATGAAACAAAAACATAAACCTGTGATCTCATAATTATACATGATTACAACAAGATAAATCTCGAAGCAATCTATTCATTTTATCATTCAATTTAAAACTCAAAGATAAATCCCATTATTTAAATCGAAGATATAATCACAACATTTGTATTTTGATGAAGCAAATGATAGATGGTATTTATAATATAAACCCCCTACACATCACAGATCATTTAATCTAAAGATATCAGACCTGCACATGTAACAGGATTAAAAAAACATAAATAACAACATTATAAACCAAAGGCTAAAGCCAAAATGCATATATGCCATTCTATTAAGTTTTTGGAATCACTTGTCCATTCTGTAGTCCTGAAAGAAGTTTTTTGGATAATAGACTTTAAAGATTGGAAAAATTAATACATAAATGATAATAATTAACCATGTATTGATAAAAAAGACTAAAGCTATTTAAATCAATGCATAATCAATTATTCAAAGAATATGAAGATATTATAATGAAAATAAAACCATTGTACTCACAGGACAAAATCCATTAAGAAACCTGGAATTCCATATTCTTCTTTGAAAATACTCATCCATTCTCCCAAAGATTACAACCATCCATTACTCCATTTGAAAAGAAATAAAAAGTTTACAAAAGATATAATATAAAAAGAGAAAGGATAAAAATCCTCCTCTCCAATTCTTCGATCCTTTATGGCTCTGAACTTTCTCATATATTTATACAATGAATGAACAGTTTGAGCGTCACTATTAATTTTTGCCACCAGAAATTTGCCTCGTAAAAAGACACAAATATCTCTCAAATCATGCATTGTTTTTGGAAAATATCCACGCGGAAGGTAAATGGGTCCATTTTGGTTATGGGTTTTCAACCGTTTCTTCAAATTCCTCACGGTTTGGCTGCAATCAGTTCTTCAAAATCGTCTGTCTGATCTTGATGCCTTTCCAAATTTGATCTGTTGTTGCTCATAAAATTATTTGTAGCAATCCAAAATTATTTTTGGATCAATCATCTTGAACGTAGTCGGATAATAAAATCAAGCCGTGATCAGATCCATATCAAATATTTGATAATAGAAATCTGTGAAACAAAAAGAAACCTAAATTAATAACCTACAAATTGTGAATAAAACAAAATCTAGAAAAATAAAAAATGAATTTAAACTAACTATAACTTATAAACAAACATTGTTTATAATTTGCTTTCAAATATGATCTTAAAATTCTAGAAGATTCAAGTTAATGGAGAAGAGAAAAATATTAATTTTGATTTTTTACAAAATCAAACAAATGATAGATAATTCTCTTATTATTATTATTTTGAAATGAGATGCAGAATGAAAAAAAAATTTAATTAATTAATATCACCAAATGATTTCATGAAAATGAGAAACCAACCAAGATATTATTTGATGAAGTATTGAACTCATTATTCAAAATAGTCAAACTTGCTAATGAACAAAAGAAAGAACACATAATCATAATTTAAACGAAAATAAATAGTTGATAAAAATTAATGTTTTTGTTTAAATTGAGACTTCTATGCTCGTTTCTAAATTTTGACATATACTCTTGTAATGAATGTCTCATACTATAGTGAATGTCTTAAGTTTGTCTCAAAACAAGCCAAGGTATGGAACTTTTTGAAAAGGTTGATTCTGTAGCTCATTATAATTATCAAGATTCTAATGGGGCCCCTTTAAATTTTGTAAAAATTTAGGGGGAGTTGTTGGGGCCCAACAAATGGTGACTTACTGGGTGAAGCAGTTATCTTTGATCTGGTAAGATTTCATCTCAGGAAGAAAATAATAAGACTGATAAAAGGATTTAAGCTCCTTGAAATAAATTCACTCTGAGACCATATAGTATTAGGATAAGCTCAATGTTATAACCAGACAATAGAATTTTCTTTGCAGAAGATTATGACCTGAAATAATGCCTTAATCAAAGAGTCACGATGTTTATAAAAGAACTTCAATACCGTTGACAAAGCCACTGCTGCCAGCAGACATCCATAGCCTCAACAAGGATGTCATTTAACCCACTCAAATGCTGTAATCCCATTCGATAGTTGTATCCACATGATGTATACTTCCATAAAAGTTAATTTAAAAACATATAACTGCTACCTCTGACCCGACATTGCTTCGTTGCCAGCAGGCCTGTTCAGTACCATGACGAAGTTGTCTTGGTATCATGTGTGCATTTACCCACTGCCAGCGAGCCTATTCAGTACCCCGACGGGTTTACACACACTTCCCACACATAAGTTATTTCAACCCTCTTATGCCACTTTTAAATAATAATACAATCATAGATTTCTTGATGACAAAGAGAGTAGGGTGATACTGGAGGTTGATTGCAATACAAGTGAATAGTTGATCATGTTATTTATTTGTTTTCAAAAGTGAAAGTTTCATCATGGTTTAGAGATTTTATATTTCATTTAAGAAATCATCTAGAGAATGGGGAAACACTTTAAAGTGATTCCTTAAGAATATAGACGGCGTAAAAAGTTTAAAGATCATCGCAATTCTCAAAGATTTAAACCATATCTCTAGTGTAATACTCTGGCAAAGACAATTTGAGGACAAAATGAAAGTGACAATTGACTTAAAAATCAATTGTCTGAGCTATATCTTAATATCAGTACCTCTTTGAATTATTTCAATTTGCTTGAAAAACACAAGTCTTAAAATAAATGCTTCCTTCGACAATAACTCTTTGATCAAAAATATATTGATTCAAAAAGATAGATAAGAAAGAAACTTATTCAAAGCAATCAAAGAAAAAACACACACACACACACACACACACAACAAACCAAATCAAATTTTATTAATGGGATTCAAAATCATAAGTACACAAAATCAAAACAACAAAAGAAAACTTTTCAAGAAACGATTTTGGCCAAAGATAAACTAGAGCTTTTGGATCCACTAGCATCTCACTGTAAAATAAAGGAAGAACTAAATCATATAAAATGTCATGTGCAAGCAAGTACTTTTCTTAATATAGTGATGCATGAGATGCTACTTTGACCAAGCATTATTATTCAAAATAAAAGAGACTAAAAGAAAATAGAAAAATCCTTATTAAGATGAGTGTAGTCCTACTCGTGGCACCTTGGGTTAGGGTTGAATTAATAGTTCAAATTTACTTATCTCTTTCCTTTCCATTTAAAATTTTCATGATGATACTACGTTTTCGAAAATAAATATTCAATGAAAAGCAGAGAGAAAAAGATTTAAAGTGGACTTCCCTGACAACATTCATATTATGGTTCTCTTGGTGTACCCACTTGTGTTCATAACTACATTATTACATAAAGAAATATTGAGAAATAAAACTAAAACCTACTCCTAAACCTACTCTAAACTACTAAATAGATCAAAATGCTAAGTAAAATTGTATTTCTAGTGCAGCCACAAGAACATCTTCAATCCTGCATAACATAGAAAATTGAAAATCAGAATAAAAGAATGTAGTATTTGTAGATGAAAAATAAATATGTCATGCTTACCTCCTATATATTCATTTAAAAACAAAACAAGCACGACCTTACCATTCTTTTGAAACTTCTCGATGTACAAATCCTCCAACCATTCTGCAATCTTGTCGTGATATGGGTCATAATGGCATG
>JASDQU010683937.1:23030-46678 GCA_032191745.1 Picea mariana | reverse complement strand
GCCAAAAAAACCATTTCGAAGAATAGCTAGCGAACACCCTTTAAAAATATGCTATTAAAGTCTTTGAATGTTTTTTTCTCCATCTTTGCCAAACAACTCTACCAACCGGAAGTGATCACCGTTCATACCAACACCAGACGTTGAAAGAACATTAGAGGGGAAGGAATTCACTATCAAGATACCGATTGTTCTTCCGGTCTAAATAGGACGAAACCCTTCTGTTAAATTACGTTGCATCCTATATATGCCAGTTCTGTTATATTCAAATGAGAGATTGTGGTCATACAAAACCCTTTGGAATTCGTAGCTTCGGGGACCATAGAGATTCCCAGGTCGCTGAAAATTCTCGGTTGATTGCCAGTTAGCCAGCGGTCACGACGACTGTGTGCTGTGTGTTGATTGCCAGTTAGCCAAACAATTCACCCTCAAGCCGGTGAGCATTGACATTTACCACAATGATCCTCATACGCATAGAGAAAGGCTTGACTTCCGAACAAAATTTCTGAAGCACTTACAATCTTTCAATCCCTTCACACGCTGAATAAAATTGGAATTAACATGATTATATGATAACTATAATACAATTACAATGCATTGGGTAATAATGATTCCACACCGTTCGATCCGCCAGGCCTTTGGGGGTTTCTTGTCATCGTACAACTGAGGAATTTCACTTGAAATCCATTTGCAGTTCTCAATGGATACCCATTATCCATGTTCCTCCCTGCAATTGAGGGTTTCAGGATGCTCAATTTCAAGATTTACATATACAAATTTACAATTTAGTTTAGCCCACAAAAATAACAAACCATTTCCAACAAACTTTTGTGATAAAACGCTGCTATTTTGGGGAATTCTGGCTCAGATTTCAAGAAAATACACGACCCCGATGACTCAAAATATGCACTGATACCGCCTATTTCCCTTGGATTTCCTTATTTTGAGGAGTACCACGCTTCATTAAGCTTGATTGTGATGCATTTCAAGCTAAAGCTTCATGGAGCCGATAATAAGATTTTACAGGATTTGACGGGAAGTGTTTAGGGCATTGAACTGTTGGGGGATTTTGAGGAATCCTACTGAATTAAGATTAATGGAGAGGGACTCTTAGAGCCTATGGGCCTTTACCAGAAGGAGCGTGGAAATAATTGCAGTAATAAAATGAAATCTAATAGATTTATTTTCCTTGGAAGAGGTTAAGTGGTTAGTCGAGCTATGATTCAACTCTTGAAAGCTTATCGTGAAAATTTATTGATGGTAGTTTTTTTTTCTTCCTGTTTCTGGTTCAGATTTTATTTCCAATCTACGGTTTCTCCACCTCTTATCATGATCTAGATGGGTCTCGATGGCCATCCACCTTTTTCACTGATTCACCATTTTGAGCCTGCGGTTTTGATAAACCATGATATTCACCCTTTTGATGGGGAATGGAATGTAATGTCATCTTCATTTGTTAATTAGAAACATCATGTAATGATTTCTTAGTGGTTTTATGTACATGCCTACAACATAATGTTAATGCATCGGATCCCATTAGAACTTTGTAGTTAAGTGTGCTCAGGCTAGAGTAGTACTGGGATGAGTGACCACCTGGGAAGTCCTAGTATTTTACATGCGTATAACATTTTATAAACTTAGTCCAATTTATCCAACATGCATCATGGGAATTGTTCTCCTCTCACTCTCTCATATATAATTGAGGTGAAGGAGGCCCTTTAAGTATGAAATGGAGTGTGATGTAAAGCTTCGAGTGAATGAATCATAGCCAACATCTCTTTCTTTTTAGAGATAAACTACTTCATTTTTCTAGTTTGTGTACTACAATGTTTTTCTATCTTATTCAGTAATAGAAGTTGGGTTTCACTGTATTTATGTGTTCTCTTCTATATTTTTGTGTATTTCATTGTTATATCTCGGTTATATTTCTGCCTTCATGTCGTTTTCAAAATAATCCGGATCAGTGGCATCAGAGCAGTCTACTCCTTGTCATTTCTTAGAGCAGGTCACCGATGAGGGCATGGTATAGAGATTTGGGTCTCGAGATAGTTTTTCTTGAGGACAACCACCCTCGCTAGCCCAAGCGACCTCCCATGGCGAAAGAAAAGAGAGATGATAGAGTAGGAGATCCTTTCAACACGTTGCTCAAGGAATCCCTTGTGCGACAAAGGAACGAGATGATAGACAACTTCTTTCAGATCCTTCGAAGAATACCTATGGTGGCAGCCGAGGCATCTTCAACAAGCAACCATTTCACAAGTGCGACACCCTTCAAGGTATACGTCAATTTTCATATCCCCTTATTTGAAGGCCATATAGATGAAGATGCTCTATAAAAATGGTTGAATATTCTAGAAGGTTATTACTCTGTCCAAAAATTTTCCGACAGTGAAAAGATCACCTTCGCGCTCCTTAAATCCCTTCCCCATGTCAGAGCTTGGTGGGAAGGTTACTGGGAGAGGTACACCACGGATGAATCTACACTATTTGGGAGAGAAACCACTTGGGTGGCCTTTGTAGATGCCCTAAAGGAGGAGTTCTACCCTGTCGAAAACTATGATGACCAATACATGATATGGACAACTCTGCATCAGAAAAGAGATCAGATGGTGTCAGAGTACACCAACATATTTCATACCTTGCGCTCAATGCTAGGTATCAAAGACTCTGAGCGACACCTGGTTTTGAAGTACCACAGTGGTCTACACAGGTACATCCAAACAGAGATGGATTTCTTGGACATCTCCTCAATGGGATTTGCTTATCAATATGCAATCAAAATTGAGAAGAAATTCAAGTAGTAGAGTAAGTGGGAGAAGCATGGACAGAGCAAGGAGGGACAACCTCAAGAGAGTCAGTCCCATATGTAGGAAAAGAAAGGTAACAAGAAGTATAAGAAAGACATCGAAAAGTGGTGTGAGTTCCACAACAACCCTTGGCACAACACTTATGAATGTCACTCAATATAGTGATTGGTGGTCGAGCTCAAAGACAAATAGAGAATGTCACTCAATATAGTGATTGGTGGTCGAGCTCAAAGACAAATAGATGAACCTCGACTTGGACCCTGATTCAGAAAATAATAAAATGAGACATATCATTGATGCAAAACCCACTGCTACTATCACAACTGCAACAATCCAACCACAAGAGGATCCTAAGGAGGGGGAGCAACTCTTCCATTCACAGATGTGGGTGAAGTGGACCCCACTGCATTTTATTGTTGATAGCAGAAGCCAAAAGAACATCATCTTAGTAGAGGTTGTCAAGTAGTTGGATTTTCCAACAACACCACATCTACAACCATACAACAACGGGTGGCTTCACCAGGGTCAAGATTTTTGTGTCAGCCAACAGTGTCGCCTGTCCTACGACATCAAGCCCTTAAAGGATGAGGTATTGTGTGATGTTGCCCCACTAGAAGTCTGTGATGTTCTATTAGGCCAGCCATATATGTGGAGGCGTCATGCCGTTTATGAGTCTTGACCCCGTAGCGTCATTGTTACTCTGGGGGGTCAGCTATATCGAATACCAGAGGTAGTTCTGACTATTGTCCCACCAAAACAATTCCACAAAGTAATATCTCATAATGCATAGTTTAGCCTCTTCACAATCTGATTAGAAGGTGAATAGAAGGACACTGCAACCACTGCAACCTCAACCCAAGACCTTTCTATCTAGTAGAAGCAGGTCAACAAGATTGTAGAAGAGTACCAAGATGTTCTTGCTGCACCTATGGGGGTGCCTCCACATTGCCCAGTCAAGAAAGTTTATAACAAAACCCTTCATACTCTTCATGTTGCATCTTCACCACCAGAGTCCTCCCACACTTAGGTAGATCATGTAGCTAGATTGGTTGAACGGATCCAAACCCTCCAACAACAGGTTCATGACAGCCTTCAACAAACTAAGAAGGGCAACTTCTTTAGTAAGGCAAGCAACAGACCAAACTTCAGATTTAGCAGAAGTCTCTCTGTCTCCCAAGGGAACCTGACGCAATGGGGACCATTGCTTCCTTAGGGGGGAGGAATGATCCAGATGGATCTCGGTGGCCATCCACCTTTTTCACTGAATCACCATTTTGAGCCTATGGTTTTGATAAACCATGATATTCACCCTTTTTATGGGGAATGGATTGTAATGTCATCTTCATTTGTTAATTACAAACATCATGTAATGATTTCCTAGTGGTTTTATGTACATGCCTACAACATAGTGTTAATGCATCGGATACCATTAGAACTCCGTAGTTAAGCGTGCTTAGGCTAGAGTAGTACTGGAATGGGTGAGCACCTGGGAAGTCCTAGTATTTTACATGCCTATGACATTTTATAAACTTAGTCCAATTTATCCCACATGCATCATGGGAATTTTTCTCCTCTCACTCTCTCATATATAATTGAGGTGAAGGAGGCCCTTTAAGTATGCAATTGAGTGTGATGTAAATCTTCAAGTGAATGAAGCATAGCCAACATCTCTTTCTTTTTAGAGATAAGCTACCCCATTTTTCTAGTTTGTGTTCTATAGTGTTTTTCTATCTTATTTAGTAATAGAAGTTGGGTTTCACTGTATTTCTGTGTTCTCTTCTATATTTTTGTGTATTTCATTGTTATATCTCAGTTATATTTATGCTTTCATGTCGTTCTCAAAATAATCCGAATCATATCATTCGTGAGTAGTTTCTTATCAAACAAAAACAATCGAGAGATAATACTATAACAACTTCATAGTTTGCAACTTTCCCTACAAAGAAGGCTTTAAATCTCTATTTCTACCATCACTAGTAAATTCTGAATTACTGCTATAACTAAACATTTAGTAAATAAAGTTGAATCTGATATAAGAAAACAATGATATCCTCAACTTTGTTTGACTCGTTAAAACATTCTGGCTCCTCTCTGCTTCTTCTATGTGCCTAATTATATATTTTGATTTTTGAATGGATTTGCTTCCATGATTAGTTAATATTTATAAATGTACAATTACTCTGTTTGCAATATTAAAGTTGATCTATTAAGGAGACAAGTGCAATTCAGTCGGTATCATTTCCTTATACAACTCTTTCCCTATGTTCCTGGAAAATGGAAACGGGAAACAAGAGGACACAAGCTTTTAGAAACAGAAAGGTTGAGGGCCCGAATTATAGGAAATGGCAGTGAAAGACTCAAAGAGAAACAATGAGAAACTTAGGAAATGCTAGGAAACAGTTTCCAGAAACAGGATGAAGATTCAAAAACAAGATTCAATTTAGAAAAAAAAAAAAAAAACCACAAGATTTAATACCATTACTGTCAACTTCAAAAATAATTTCAAACTTCCTAATTATTAATTTCGTATTCCATACCACAATACAACAAAATTGGAGATTTGGCTGAAAGTTGTAAGATGCTAGTGTTTTTTTCAAGGAAATCCTCGCACCCTCCGAGTACTTCTCCATGATTCATGGATGATAAATGGGGTAAACCTTCGACCCAGATTACGGGGCCTAACCCCAAGGGATCAAGAGAGTCGAACCTGTGACCTCTCCAACTGATTACTGGGGGAGAGTATATTATGTACGAACGACCTTGTTTTTGAACCAACTAAGCTTATGGCTTGCATAGCGAGGTGCAAGTACACAATGAATGATAGAATATTTGAAAAATGTTCTAGTTTCTTCATCATGTGTTGGCATATTTCCTTCCGTTTTAAAGAAGAATTTGTCAGGTGAAGTTTTCTCATCCCATACAAGCAACAAAACACATACTCCTCATTGACACTTGAATTTTAGAATCGGTCCCAGGCTAGACTCCCATCCTTGTGGAAATGGTCTTGTAGGCTCCCGCACAAGCCTAACCTTTTCATATATGTACCAAATGATGCGCTTCTAAAATTGTTTGGCATATGTCTATAATATTGAAGAGACTTATTGGAAAATTGGTGCAACGTCTAATCCATTTTATCAGGTATACTTTGGTTTTCAGGGCTTCAAATATTCAGGCTGACTTAAAGTTTCATTTTAATAATTTGTAAGGACTTGTTCAAGAAGATAGGTATATTTTATTGAGATTGCTCGTTCATATTTCAGAGGTGGTTGGAAGTTATCTGGTAAAATTCCAACCTATGTCAAGTTTGTCAAAGGTTATGTCATTGTAAAGCTAGCTCTAGTGTCCCCCAAAAAATTCGGTATTTAAATATGAAGGCAGTTCAAGGAAAGTCTGGTGAGAGTTTTATTATGATAATGTGGGGTAAACCATTGAAGTTGATGAAGTTGGAAAACTGAAAGGCGTCTTTCTTGAAAGTGAAAGTTCGTAGGTATGAAAAAATAAGTACAAAGAGATAAGAATTTCAAGTAATGTTAGCAATATATATTTGATAAAGTGGCCTCATGGAGGAAGGGTAAAGTGACATAAGAACCCTGGATGATCAAAATATATACAAATTGAGAATTTAATATCGATGATTTAAGGTATGCTAGGACGACTAGTAATTGCTTGGTGATTGAAATCCACAAAATTTCTCTATAAGGGAAAATAATACATGACTAGAGATTGTGGCTATAGATGATGGGGTTTATGCGAAAGTCAACAGTGTATTCAAACAAGGAAAATATATGAAAACTTCAGTACATTGATAGGGGTGACTATACATATCCCATAAATTGCCAACTTCCTTGTTGAAATGATAATCAAGAAACAATTGGTATTTGGGTGATCACATGACACTTATAGTACTAAATGATCCTTTGGAGAGTTAGCTTGGGGTGACAAACGTAAACAGGTAGATCCATGCAGGACTCCAAGCAAATAAGTACAACCCCTTTCATTAAACAAGTCACAAAAAAAATTTCCTTCTGAGTCGAGCACTGAAAGTGGTCAAAGACATATATATTCATATTTTCCCTCCTGGATGTGCATAAATGATGGTTCCAGGCATGAGATCTCCTATTATCTTCGATTGTTTATTATCAGCGGAGGGAAAGAGGGTGATGTTGTAGGTCTACCTTGTGGTAATCTACTTGATGTCCGTACAATTACCTTTTGATACAGTTTCTCCATGCCAATGACAAGAAACTTAGTAATTCTTGTTTTAATTTTAGTTTCAAAATTTTAAACCTTTAGTTCATTAATAACTAACTCTGTAGCATGCTCAAGTTTGCACATCCGTAAAGCATTAGTGTATTGTGGGTAACCGTGAATTATAGAATATTTAACTACATTTTATTATTCGTTCGAATTTAATTATAGGTATGATATTCTTAATGTAGAGGTGAGGGAATGTTAATTATTAGTTAAGAGAAGTACACAATAATTTTTTTTGTGTGTTTAATTCATCAAATTCACCATGGGAAAGAACACATGACTAGATATTGTGGCAACAAATGATGGGGTTTACATGAAAGTCAACAGTATATTCATACAAGGAAAATATATGAAAACTTTAGTACTTTGATAGGGTGATTATACATATCCCATAAATTGCCAACTTATTTGTTGAAAGAATAATTAAGAAACAACTGGTATATGGGTGATCACATGGCACCTATAGTACTAAATGATCCTTTGGAGAGTTAGCTTGGCTGACAAACGTAAACAGGTAGATCCATGTAGGATGGATATTTTGAGGATATTTCTTGCATTATTTGTTTATGTAGACTAATAAATTGGATTCTATTGATGAATCATGATAATAACGCTCATGATGTTATTATTGCTCTACATGTGATAGGTGTTGAGATGGTTATTATGTTCATGGTATTAGGTTATCTTAAGAGGCTATGGTATTTACTTATGATGTTACGTGATTCCAATTAATTATTGTTGATAAAAGGCCATGTCTTTGATAAATATGTGTTGAGATGATTATCATATTTGTGATGATATGCTATGATGTTAAGATAACATGCAGTTCCATTTATTTTATTTGATAAAGATATGTTGAGGTTATGATATTGTGATAATATTTCCTAATGTGATGACATGATGTAATTGCATGGAATTATTTTATGATAACATTTTTATGATGTCATGATGTGATGGCATGTGGTACT
Organism: Picea mariana; assembly: GCA_032191745.1. Lineage (NCBI taxonomy): Eukaryota > Viridiplantae > Streptophyta > Pinopsida > Pinales > Pinaceae > Picea > Picea mariana. The sequence continues at coordinate 38,652 of JASDQU010683937.1, read as the reverse complement.
TACATGCAGATTTATGATGAGATGTTTAATGATGACATGTGTGAGCATGTGGTGTCTCACTGTTCAAGATGTCGTGATGACAATGATGTTGCGTTTTTTATGATGACATGTGAGAGTTAGCATGTGGATTCTTTCTTTGAGATGTTGATATTATGATTATAACTACTGCATTGGTTGCACGTTGTGAGGTGGTGATTTCCAAGTCATCCACCAGTGGACTGAGAGGGCCGGTTTATTTGATGACCTCGTGGGAGCCCATACCTATGAGGGAGAATATTTACAAAGTAGTACCATATGGGATGGGGACAACTCAATCAACCAGTCTATGCCAATGGTTCTTTTTCCTAGTGGGACCGTATGGAAAAGGCCATAGTGCCTGATATAGAGTTATGATGCCAAAGTTTCGAAGAACGAATGGAGTGTTTCTCTTTGGTGGTGTTGTGGGATTGGACTTCAATGCTTGGGGCTGTGTACCCAAGGGAGAATAATGAGAGATTTTGGTCCAACCTTTCGAGATGATTGGCGTACGAAAGTATTGATCCATATGATTGGTGTATGTGAGTATTGATCAAGATCACTGATGTTCTTGAGTATTGATCCAGATTCCTTCTTGGGAAGATGAGGCTTGGTGCCTAGAGCCCTGATATATTGATATGTCTTGGTTTGGTTCCATAGGGTCTTAATGGACAAGATAGGATCTGGTGTCTAGATTCTTGATAGAACAAGAGGTTTTGAGCCTGGTTCCGAAAGTTGGGAAGAAAAGATGGAGAGTACTCGTGCTTCCCTGATGGTGATTGGACTTTCGATGCCTATGTAGTCACTTGGGTGGATTTATATTAGTTCAACAGAGGGCGTTGTGGATTATATAGAGAGAAAATTAAAAACCTATAAGTACATAAGTAATGTTAACTTCGGGACGAAGTTCCTTGAAGAGGGGAAGTATGTAATGCCCTAGATTAATTATAATAATAGTAATAATAATGATAAATAGATAAATACTTAAACAAAACGAGATTATAAGGTAAAGAAATATGAACAAACAAAAATAATTACACTCAATTAAGATAAGTTAAGATAATAAAATAGTTACTTTATTATTAATAAAAGGGTAAAATAAGATAAGATAAATTATGGAGGACTCAATTAAGTTAAGTTAAGATAAGAAAAAGGGAAAGTTACATGATGACAAGTGGAATCTATGCATGAGGATGTTTTGCATGGATATGTAAGAAATACTCTATATATTCTGTAGTGAAAAAGGAAGGAAGACATTTTTTTCTAGTGAAATTGACAGATGGGATAGAACACTACCATAGTTGGTTGATTGAGGGATCGGGGGCTCTCAATGATGACGACTAGGGGATTGGTTGGGAGGATATTCGTCCCCCAAATTGTTGTTGCGGTCAGTGGGATCATGTTTGGAGCTCAATGAATCAACATGTATAATGTCACAAGTAAGTCGCGGTCTTTAGTTCTTAGGTAATCTCTTTAACAATCTTATGTGAATTATGCAATTGGTATTCCTTTACTTTATCGATTTTATGGTTATGAGTTATGTGTTTTATATCCACATTATTATTATTATTATTATTATTATTATTATTTTTAATATATGTATTAGAGATTTAATGGCTATATGGGCCATTAGAAATATGTAATGGCCCATCTAACCATTAAATCTATTATACATAAAAAATAACCAACACTGTGGATATAAAATACATAACTCATAACCATAAACTTGATAAAGGAATATCAATTGCATAATTCACATAAGATTGGTGAGGAACTTACTCGAGAACTGAAGACCTTGACTTACTTGTGACGTTATACTTGTCGATTGATTGCGCTCCAAGAATTGATCCCACTGACTGCAACAATAATGTGGGGGGCGACTCTCCTCCCAACCAATCCCCTCAATCATCATGACTAAGAGCCCCAGATTCTTCAATCAACCAATTATGCCAACGTTCTATTTTATCTATCAATTGCACCAAAAAAAGTCCTTCCTTTTCCACCCGAGAATCTTTCTTACATATCCATGCAAAGAATCCTTATGCATAAATTCCACTCGTCATCATGCAGCTTTCCTTTTTTCTTATCTTATCTTAACTTAAGAGTCCTTAATAACTTATCTTCTCCTATTTTACCCTTTTATTAATAATAAAGTAATTTTTTTCTTATCTTAACTTAACTTAAGTGAGTGTAATTCTTTTTACTTATTTATATTTCTTTACTTTCTATTCTTGTACTATTTGACTATTTATCATTGTTATAACTATTTTTTTATTACTGTTATTATAATTAATATTATGAACTACATACTTCCCCCCTTCAAGGAACTTCGTCTTGAAGTTAACATTATTTATGTACTTATAGTTTTTTAATTTTCTCCCTGTAAAATTCACAACACCCTTCGCTAAACAAGTATAAAGCCACCCAAATAATTACAACATACATTGAAAGTCTAATCCCCATCGGGGAAGCACAGGTACTCTCCATCTTTTCTTCTTGAGTTTCGAAACCAGACTCAAAGCCTCTTGGTTTATCAGGGCTCTAGACACCATAACCTATCTTGTCCATCAGGGCTCTATGGCACCATACCAAGACATCTCAATCTATTAGCGCTCTAGGAACCATATCCCATCTACCCAAGCAAGAATCTAGAACGATACTCAAGTACATCAGTGATCTAGATCAATACTCACGTACACCAATGATCTAGATCAATACTTTCACACCAATTATCTTGAAAGGATAAACCAAACTCTCTCCTTATCCTCCCCCAGGTACGCATCTCCAAGCATCGAGGTCCAATCCCACAAATCCATTGACAAGAAAAACTCCAGTCGCTCTTCGGGACTTCGACATCACAACTCTATATCAAACACTATGGCATTTTCCATATGATTCCACTAAGAAAAAGAACCATTGACATAGACTGGTTGACTGAGTTGTCCCCAAACCATATGGTATTACTTTGTAAATATTCTCCCTCTTGGGCATGGGCTCCCACGAGATCATCAAATAAACCAACCCTCTCGGTCCACTGGTAGATGATCTAACAATCACCACCTCACAACATACAATCAATGCATTAGTTATAATCATAATATCAACATCTCAAAGAAAGAATCCACATGCTAACTCTCGCATGTCATCATAAAACTTCAATGTCATTGTCATCACGACATCTTGAACAATAAGACACCACATGCTCATGCATGTCATCATTAAACATCTCATCATAAATTTGCATGTAAGTACCACATGCCATCACATCATGACATCATAAAAATATTATCATAAAAGAATTCCACGCAATTACATCATGTCATCACATCAGGAGATATTATTATCTTAAGATCATAACCTCATAACCTCATAACCTCAACATATCTTTATCAAATATAATAAATGGAACCATATGTTATCATAACATCAAATCATATAATCATGAATATAACAATCATCTCAACACATCTTTATCAAATACATAGACTTTTATCAACATAATTAAATGGAATCACATAACATCATAAGTAAATACCGTAGGCTCTTAAGATAACCTAACACCATGAACATAATAACCATCTAAACACCTATCACATGTAGAGAAATAATAATATCATGAGTGTTCTTATCAACAATAGTGAAATCCAAACATGACAACATAAACAAAAAAAAAAAATTGTTCTGTGGCATTTAAGAGTCACTCATTTCATTTATCACTACCACCGCTACATTCCATTCTTCATCAAACAAGAGTAAAGTTATGTCAATTGTGAGATTTGCAATAATGATTCCAGATTTAAGTTCACCTAAGTATGCTGATGAGTTGACTTGAATCCATCATAATGTTTCAACATAAGATTTTATTCCTAATAAAATTAAGCACTAATTCATTTAGATCCAAAACGTTTTTTTCAAAAATCATTCATTGGTACTAATTGGATCAAATATTGTGGGAGATGGAAACGATTTAGTTCATAAACCATAGTTATCCAAAGAAAATTCAATACTGGAAAAGTGAAATCCCTTTGTAGATAATTTAAACCAACCAATTGTTAATCATATGCAAGTTACATGAGTTATTTGGTAGCATACTAAGTCTATAGAACTCTGTTGATTACAACATATCACTTCATATATCCAAAACAACAATGAGTTTCAATAAGCCATCAAGTATTCAGGTGTATCATAAGGAGCATATCGTATAGATTTGGTGCAGATCCAGTTTGTATCTTTTAAAACGTTTGACCATTCATTTAGAATTTCATGGAGATTAATGTTGGCGAAGCATAGTTCGACCAATCTCTAATTGTAGTAAGGATCCCGCAAATTCTAGAATAGAGGGCGTATCTAGGGTCATATCTGGATATTCAAATTAAAAAAAATTACTCTATTTGACAACCACCATTAGCATTCATGGATTGTTCCCCTGCAACAAAGTTCCATGTTGGAAAGAATGGAAATAAAACATAGTTAGTAACATCGTCTATTCACATAACAATTAGATAATGATGTCGAGATTTTATAATATCAATTATTGCTACTAATTAGTTGATTTTTAATATTTAAGTTGAATTGGTGTAATTAATGTGCAAGTTATTAAGCACATCACAATTATAGTTAAATTTCTATAAGTTGKTGTTACATTGAATTTACATTTTATAATTGTGCATTCGATATTGTCATAATAATTGCTATATGATTTGTGTAAAGATTAGAATTAATGATGGTTGTTGTTAAATGTGTTTAGATTCCTATTGACGTGTTGGAATGAATTATTGATTCAATCTAGTCATGATAAAAGACACACGTTAACTTTAACTTTTGGATAGTTTGAGTTTGTTTATGTTGTAGGTTGTTTCTATATTAACACATATAATTGAATAAGGCGTGATTGATAAAGTTTTTGTTGTAGTAAGTACAACAAGATTTGATAGTTTATCACTAATTTTGTCATTGAATGTCATTTATGAATTTTGATATATGAATGTTTTTACCTTAACATGTGATGTATTGATGTACATGTTTAGTTAAGCAAATTAATTATGCATTATGGATCTTCTTTTAGGGTGCATTTAGTTTATTTTTCAAATCCCTTAAAAATATAGATAGGCATTAAGAGATGACTTAGAACAAACATCCTATACAACTCTTTCCCTATGTTCCACAAGTTCCTGGAAAATGGAAATGGGAAACAAGAGGAAATGGCAGTGAAAGGGTGAGGGCACGAATTATGGAAATGGTAGTGAAAGCCTTGAAGAGAAACAATGAGAAACTTAGGAAATGCTAGGAAATAGTTTCCAGAAACACGATGAAGATTCAAAAACATGATTCAATTTAGAAAAAAAATAAAAAAACACAAGATTCAATACCATTACTGTCAACTTCAAAAATAATTTCAAACTTCCTAATTATTAATTTATTATTCCATACCACAATACAACAAAATTGGAGATTTGGTTGAAAGTTGTAAGCTGCTAGTTTTTTTTTCCAAGAAAATCTTGGCACCCTCCGAGTACTTCTCTATGATTCATGGATGATAAACAGGGTAAAACATCGAGCCATATTATAGGGCCTAACCCCAAGGGATCAAAAGAGTCGAACCAGTGACCTCCCCAACTGATTACTGGGAGAGATATCTCATGTCTGGTTCAAGACCGCTTGAGCTAACCCTTGGGGCTAAGAAACGAGTTTTCCTATGTGACCTTTCAGATGAGGAATTTAACAACCTTATGGATATTCATGCAACTGGTCATCTCTCTTTTCTTGTAGAAGTGATGAGGTATCAACAATTGGTGGTTTCGTAGTGTTTCCCAAATTGAAAGCTCAATAACATTATTTGGCATAGTCATAGTACAATCAATGGCCTCTTTCTCAAAAGAACCCTTTGTTCTCAGCTTTCCACTTAATATAAGTTGATCAAATAACCCACTACAACGATTTTTACAGGGGAGTAGAATGACTAGCTTCTATAAATTGTTGAAAAAGAAGAAGTGAGGAATATGAATTATCTTTGGTTCATGCTTATTTTGTCAAAATCAATCTTTATGTACATTGTTAAGAGTCCTAAACAAATAATAATTTGGGGTATCATAACGACCATCACAGAGATCTAGCCCACCTATAAAGGGAGAAAGCCTTCATTTATTACCATGAGCAAGCCTTTGGTATCAACATTAACAAGTTTCTGGTGGTGAGTATATTATGTACCGATGACCTTTTGTTTGAACCAATTAATCTTATGGCTTGCATAACAACCTGCAAGCACACAATGAATGGTATAATATTTGAAAAATGTCCTAGTTTCTTCATCATGTGTTCGCATAATTCCTTCTGTTTTAAAGAAGAATTTGTCATGTGAAGTTTTGTCATCCCATAAAAGAAACATAACACATACTCCTTCTTGAGACTTGAATTTTAGAATCAGTCCCAGGCTCGAAGCCCATCCTTGTGGCAATGGTCTTGTAGGCTCCCTCACATGCCTGACCTTTTCATATATGGACCATCTTGCGATGTATACCAAATGATGCACTTCTAAAATTGTCTAGCATATGTCGATAATATTGAAGAAACAAAGGAAGCGACTTAATGAAAAATTGGTGTCCTTTGCTTTCCAGGGCTTCAAATATTCAGGCTGACTTAACGTTTCATTTTAATAATTTTTAAGGGCTTGTTCAAGAAGATAGGTATAATTTATTGAGATTGCTAGCTCATATTGCAGAGGTGCTTGGAAGTTCTCTGGTAAAATTCCAACCTCTATCAAGTTTGTCAAAGGTTCTATCATTATACAGTTAGCTCTAGTGTTCTAGAAAAAAATCATCCTCACGGGGGATATTTGAGTAACCAAAAGAAAAAAGAGGAATTCCAAGACATTAAATACATTGGAGGTAGTGAGATAAGGATCTATGATATCCGAGACACACTAGAGAATATTTTATGATTACATCTGTTCTTATACTAACTGATACATATGACTACTTGCCTTACTTTAATTCAAGGGTATTTGAATATGAAGGCAGTTCAAGGAAAGTCTTGTGAGAGTTTTATCGTGACAATGTGGGGAAACCATTGAAGTTAGTAATTTTGGCTTGAATCTAGAAAACTGAAAGGCGTCTTTCTTGAAAGTGAAAGTTTAGAGGTATGAAAAAAAAACACTCGTTCCTTGTCCCTCATAATAGGAAAATTGAAATTAATCTAAAAATTAGAAAATCATTTGGTAATGTTGGGAAGATTACATTTCTCAAGTCATATTATTTAATTATGATTCAATATCCTCTCATATATTAATGCATTTTGAAATAAACTACAAGTATGGTTCTATGTTCAAGAAGAGTAAGAGTAAGAAAAAAATGAAATTTGGATCAATCTTCAGGTAGTTATCCTTTGCATGTAAACAAATTTATATGTTTAGATGTATGTGCATGCGTTTGTGCATATCTCATTATAGGTGTGAATATATGCATGTGATATATGTGTATATAGAGTATATAACATGTACACTCAAATATGGCATCTATCGCATAGTTGGAAATTTCATATTTCCCTATAAGTTATACTTTGGGAATAAGATGAATTTATGAAAACCATTTAGACATATTGAAATTTTATTTGATCAATATTGCTTCGAGGACCTCGTCTCTCAATAGGGAGAGAAAGACAACACAATGAACTGATCAAGTCAAGAGAATAATAGTACAAGTACCAGATAGTACACATCAATGAAGTCAAAATTAGAAGCAATGTGTATATACCTTAAAATAGTATGCAATCACACTTGGAAGAATGGTTGACCTATTAATTGAATGAGAAGATGGAAAAATAAGTACAAAGAGATAAGGATTTAAAGTAATGTTAGCAATATATCTCTGATAAAGTGGCCTCATGGAGGAGGGGGTAAAGATGATGGGGTTTATGTGAAAGTCAACAGTGTATTCAGACAAGGAAAATATATGGAAACTTTAGCAAATTGATAGGGGTGACTATACATATCCCATAAATTGCCAACTTCCTTGTTGAAATGATAATCAAGAAACAATTGGTATTTGGGTGATCACATGAAACTTATAGTACTAAATGATCCTTTGGAGAGTTAGCTTGGGATGGAAAACGTAAATAGGTAGATCCATGTAGGGACTCCAAGAAAATAAGTACAACCCCTTTCCATAAGCAAGTCACAATTTTTTTTATCCTTCTGAGTCAAGCATTGAAAGTGGTCAAAGAGATATATATTTAGATTTTCCCTCTTGGATGTGCATAAATGATGGTTCTACACATGAGATATCCTATTATCTTCGACTATTGTTATCAATAGAGGGTATGAGGGCAATGTTGCAGATCTATCTTGTGGTTATCTGCTTGATGTCCCTACAATTACCTTTTGATACAATTTATCCGTGCCAAAGACAAGAAACTTAGTAATTCTTGTTTCAATTCTAGTTTTGTTTTTTTAAAACTTTAGTTCATTAAAAACTAACTATGTAGCACACTCAAGTTTTCACATCCGTAAAGCATTATTTTATTGTGGGCAACCATGAATTATAAAAGATTTAACTACGTTATATTATTGGTTCAAATTTAATGATAGGTATGGTATTCTTAATGTAGAGGTGAGGGAATGTTAATTATTAGTTAAGAGAAGTACACAATTTTTTTTTTGTGTGTTGAATTCATCAAAATCACTATGGGAAAGAACACATGACTAGATATTGTGGCAATAGATGATGGGGTTTACATGAAAGTCAACAATATATTCAAACAAGGAAAATATATGAAAACTTTAGTACTTCAATAGGGTGACTATACATATCCCCTAAATTGCCAACTTCCTTGTTGAAAGAATAATCAAGAAACAACTGGTATATGGGTGATCACATGGCACTTATAGTACTAAATGATCCTTTGGAGAGTTAGCTTGGCTGACAAATGTAAAAAGGTAGATCCATGAAGGATGGATATTTTGAGGATATTTCTTGCATTATATATTTATGCAGGCTAATAAGTTGGATTCTATTGATGAATCGTGATAAGGGCGCTCATGATGTTATTATTGCTCTACATGTGATATGTGTTGAGATGATTATTATGTTCATAGTATTAGGTTATCTTAAGAGGCTATGGTATTTACTTATGATGTTACATGATTCCATTTAATTATTGTTGATAAAAGACTATGTCTTTGATAAATATGTGTTGAGATGATTATCATATTCATGATGATATGGTATGATGTTAAGATAACATGCGGTTCCATTTATTGTATTTGATAAAGATATGTTGAGGTTATGATATTATGATAATATTTCCTAATGTAATGACATGATGCAATTGCATGGAATTATTTTATGATAATATTTTAATGATGTCATGATGTGATGGCACGTGGTAGTTACATGCAGATTTATGATGAGATGTTTAATGATGACATGCGTGAGCATGTGGTGTCTTACTGTTCAAGATGTCATGATAACAATGTTGTTGAGTTTTTTAATGATGACATGCGAGAGTTAACATGTGGATTCTTTCTTTGAGTTGTTGATATTATGATTATAACTACTGCATTGGTTGCATGTTGTGAGGTGGTGATTGTCAAGTCATCCACCAATGGACTGAGAGGTCCGGTTTATTTGATGATCTCATGGGAGCCCATACCTATGAGGGAGAATATTTACAAAGTAATACCATATGGGCTGGGGACAACTCAATCAACTAGTCTATGCCAATGGTTCTTTTTCAAAATGGGACCATATGGAAAAGGCCATAGTGCCTAATATAGAGTTATGATGCCAAATTTTCGAAGAACGGATTGAGTGTTTCTCTTTGGTGGTGTTGTGGGATTGGACTTTGATGCTTGGGGTTGTGTACTCGAGGGAGGATAATGAGAGATTTTGGTACATCATTTCAAGATGATTGGAATATGAAAGTGTTGATCCAAATGACTGGTGTATGTGAGTATTGATCCAGATTACTGATGTACTTGACTATCGATCCAGATTCCTACTTGGGAAGATGAGGCTTGGTGCCTAGAGCCCTGATAGATAGATATCTCTTGGTTTGGTTCCATAGGGTCTTGATGGACAAGATAGGGTTTGGTGTCTAGAGCCTTGATAGAAAAAGAGGTTTTGAGCCTAGTTCCGAAATTCAGGAAGAAAAAGTGGAGAGTACTCGTGCTTCCCCAATGGGGATTGAATTTTCGATGCCTGTTGTAGTCACTTGGGTGGATTTATATTAGTTCAACAGAGGGCGTTATGGATTATATAGAGAGAAAATTAAAAACCTATAAGTACATAAATAATGTTAACTTCGGGACAAAGTTCCTTGAAGAGGGGAAGTATGTAATGCCCCGTATTAATTATAATAATAGTAATAATAATGATAAATAGTTAAACAATACAAGAAATATGAATAATAAAAAATAATTACACTCAATTAAATAAGTTAAGATAATAAAATAATTACTTTATTATTTATAAAAGGGTAAAATAAGATAAGATAAATTATGGAGGACTCAATTAAGTTAAGATAAGATAAGTAAAATTGAAAGTTACATGATGACAAGTGGAATGTATGCATGAGGATTTTTTTCATGGATATGTAATAAATACTCTATATATTCCGTAGTGAAAAAAGAAGGAAGACATCTTTTTCTGGTGCAATTGACAGATGGGATAGAACACTATCATAGTAAAGTAGTTTTTTTTTATCTTAACTTAACTTAAGTGAGTGTAATTATTTTTATTTCTTTACTTTCTATTCTTGTACTATTTAACTATTTATCATTATTATTACTAATTTTATATTACTATTGTTATAATTAATATGAGGCACTACATACTTCCCCCTTTCAAGGAACTTTTTCTTGAAGTTAACGTTATTTATGTACTTATAGTTTTTTAATTTTCTCCCCGTATAATCCAAAACACCCTCTATTGAACTAGTATAAATACACCCAAGTAAATATAATATACATCGAAATTCTAATCCCCATTGGGGAAGCACAAGTACTCTCCAAATTTTCTTCTCAATTTTTGAAACCAGGCTCAAAGCCTCTTGGTCTACCGGGGCTCTAGATACCAGAACCTATCTTGTCCATCAGGGCTCTATGGCACCAGACCAAGACATCTTGATCTATCAGGGCTCTAGGAACCATACCTCATATTCTCAAGCAATAATCTAGAATGATACCCAAGTACATCAATTATTTGGATCAATACTCACATACACCAATGATCTGGATCAATACTTGCAGACCAGTCATCTCGAAAGGCTAAACCAAACTCTCTCCTTATCCTCCCTTGGGTACACATCCCCAGGCATCGAAGTCCAATTTGACAACTCCATTGATGAGAAAAACTCTAGTTGCTCTTCGAGACTTCGACATCACAACTCTATATTAGGCACTATGGTCTTTTCCAACTGATTCCACTAGGAAAAAGAACTAGTGGAATAGACTGGTTGATTGAGTTGTCCCCAACCCATATGGTATTACATTGTAAATATTTTCCCTCTTAGGCATGGGATCCCATGATATCATCAAATAAACCGGCCCTCTCGGTCCATTGGTAGATGACCTAACGATCACCACCTCACAACATACAACCAATGCTTTACTTATAATCATAATATCAACATCTCAAAGAAAGAATCCACATGCTAACTCTCACATGTCATCATAAAAAAATCAACTTCATTGTCATCACGACATCTTGAAAAATAAGACACTACATGCTCATGCATGTCAACATTAAACATCTCATCATAAATTTGCATGTAAGTACCACATGCCACCACATCATGACATCATAAAAATATTATCATAAAATAATTCCACGCAATTACATCATGTCATCACATCAAGAGATATTATCTTAAGATCATAACGTCATAACCTCAACATATATTTATCAAATATAATAAATGGAACCATATGTTATCATAACATCAAAGTGTATCATCATGAATACAATAATAATCTCAACACATCTTTATAAAAAACATAGCCTTTTATCAACATAATTAAATGGAATCACATAACATCATAAGTAAATACCATAGGCTCTTAAGATAACCTAACACCATGAACATAATAACCATCTCAACACCTATCACATCTAGAGCAATAGTAATATCTTGAGTGTTCTTATCAACAATAGTGAAATCCAAACATGACAACATAAGCACAAAAAAAATTGTTTTGTGGTAATTAAGAGTCACTGATTTCATTTATCACTGCGACCGCTACATTCCATTCTTCATCAAACAAGAGAAAAGTTATGTCAATTGTGAGATTTTCAATAATGATTCCAGATTTAAGTTCACCTAAGTATGTTAATGAGTTGAATTGAATCTATAATAATGTTTCAGCATAGGATTTTATTCCTAATAAAATTAAGCACTAATTCATTTAGATCCAATTTTTTTTTTTAAAAAATCATTCATTGATACTAATTGGATCAAATATTGTGGGAGAAGAAAAAGGTTTAGTTCATAAACCATAGATATCCAAAGCAAATTCAATATTGGAAAAGTGAAATCCCTTTGTAGATAATTTAAACCAACCAGTCGTTAATCATATGCAAGTTCCATGAGTTATTTGGTAGCATACTAAGTCTATATAACTCTGTTGATTACAACATATCACTTCAGATATCCAAAAAAACAATGAGTTTTAGTAAACCATCAAATATTCAGGTGTATCATAAGGAGCGTATCGTATAGATTTGGTGCAGATCTAGTTTGTATCTTTTAAAACGTTTGACCATTCATTTAGAATTTCATGGAGATTAGTGTTTGCTAACCATAGTCCGACCAATCTCTAATTGTAGTAAGGATCCCATGAATTCTAGAATAGAGAGCGTATCTAGGGTCATATCTGGATTTTCAAATTAAAAAAATTACTCTATTTGACAACCACTGTTAGTAGTCATGGATTGTTCCCCCACAACATAGTTCCCTGTTGGCAAGAATGGAAATACACCATAGTTAGTAACATCATCTATTCACATAACAATTAGATAATGATGTTGAGATTTTATAATATCAATTATTGTTACTGATTAGTTGAGTTTTAATATTTACGTTCCAATGGTGTAATTAATGTGCAAGTTATTAAGCACATCAAAATTATAGTTAAATTTCTATAAATTGTTGTTACATTGAATTTACATTTTATAATTGTGCATTCGATATTGCCATAATAATTGCTATATGATTTGTGTAAATATTAGAATTAATGATGATTGTTGTTAAATGTGTATAGATTCCTATTGACGTGTTAGAATTCATTATTAATTCGAAATATTGTCATTGATGTCAACAGTGATTGTTGTCAACAGTCATTGATGTCAACAGTCGATCAAATGACAGATGAGATTGTCATTGATGTCAACAGTATATTAGTCAGCAGAAGATGTCATACATTATGTAGAGAAGGAAAAGTGCAAGCTTAAGAGGAGGAGCAAATAGGATGAGCGAGCAATACGAAGACCAAATCTTAGAAGGAAGAGTGCATTGCACAATATATCAAGTTGCAAAATAAATTCGTGATTATTGTTGATCACGATAACAATCCTATTATAAAATATTAGGAGGGTTAGCAAACGCAGAGATCAAAGCTCAGGAGAACTATCGACTTACTATATTAAAGATTAGGAGAGTTAGTGAATGAAGAGCCTCAATAGTCATTCGATCAGACTGAAGAAATATCAACAGTCGTCTAATCAAAGAGTTTGACCATGTTGATAGTTTGATACAATGCACATCGGTCATTTGAGGTGGGCTTGAGGACCATTGGAAGATCACCACAATTGATCTTCTTCAAGAATACCCATCAGCCGTCAGATCCAGTGGAGATGCAAGGTGGATAAGCCCAGGAGTTAGTTAACACTCCAAAGTAGCGAAATGATTTGATCCGCTGGATCAAGAGGACACGTGGCAAGTGATTGGAATTTTGATGACTCGCTAATCAGGAAAGTCAAAGAAAGTGTTGCATGAACTGGCGAAACGCGAAATTGTGATATGATCTGGACCATTGGATCATGGAGGGTCGTGGACCATCGATCCAACGTAAGCAGATATCGGAATATCAGATATCGAGAAATCAAGAGTTGGAATAAGGGAGGTGCTCTAACCTCTGAAATATCGAAACACGAAATTGCGATTAGATCCAGACCATTGGTTCGAGGACTAATCTGAGTTGTCGATCGAACATGAAATGAACTTGTGAAGTCATGATTCACGAAGTCATTCTCGACTGTCAGATCATCTGAAAAGATCGCAGTCGTTGATTTTACCAAAAGGATCATAGTCGTTGATCATTCTGAAAGCATTGGGACCATCCGTTGTCAAGGATGGCACGTGGCGAAGGGTCGTCGTTTCGTTGACTCGAAGAATGTAAAATTCAAACGTAAGTGTTGTTGGAACTCACGATATGCGAGGTTGCAAAGAGATCCTAGCCGTCGTTTGGAAGGCGGGAACGTGCCACTGGATCAACGAATTCGGGGATTCATGATTCGGAAAAACAATGTCGAGAGTTGTTCAAAATCCTGAAATGCGAAAATGCGAAACACTCAGCAATGGGTCATAACCCGTGGTCACGAGGAGGGGAGGAGCTAGTGCAACTAAGATCTATTTTAGTGATCACGACATGGAGTGTCGAGACCCTTCATCACAAGAATGTCGAAATTTGAAATCACGATAGAAATCGTGGGCCGTCAGGTCTGGAAAACATTGGAGGGTTGTTGGATTGAACCAAGGAAAAATGACACAGCAGACCACGTCAGCTAAGGACACGTGGCATACCCAGACACTGACAAGTGTCAAGTTTATATGGCACTACAGGTATGTGTATTTCGCGGATATGAATGACACATGGCAGCTAATAGGATTGTGACACATCATTAAGTGACATAAGCATTTACGTCACCCCTGAGAGTTTCTCTTTGGAGTTTTTCATTGTAAGAAAAAAATCTAGTATCTGGAAGTCCCAAACGCCGAAACTCTGAAAGGGACACGCGTCAGGTGATTTACAATCACCAGGAGTTGAACTGTTGGAGGTCATGAAGATTCGAAGGCAAAATGTCGAAACCCCGACAACCACACATCTGCACGCCTAATTAAGACACAATCGTTCGATTAAGGAAAGAAGGGATTGGATTAAGGTTTAAGGTGGACCGTTGATCTCTTCCATGGAAGAGACGTGAACCGTTTGATCGTATCGAGGATATTGCAACCGAGATTTTTGTAAGGAGCAGTGTCTCAAAGTTACGAAGGTCAAAGTAACGAAATCTCAACAGTCGTTAATCTCAGTGGGTGATTGAATCACGACTGTTGATCCTAATAAAGCGCTCAAAGCGTGCATTAGGTTTAGCGCTTGGTCACCGCAGTTGGACGTATGGTTCCGATAGGGAATATGAACCGTCCAATTTTTTCGGCGATTTCATGATCGTGAGTTCAGTAAAGTGTGAAGTCACGAAGACTCGAATGTCTAAACGCCGAAACCCCGTTAGTCGTCTATCTCGTCAGTAGGATGAATCATGGGCGTTGAACTGAGAAGTTCTCAAACGCTCATTTGGTCTAAATTTCCTTAAGCATGAGGTCACCGCCATTGTTCATA
>JASDQU010683936.1:0-21674 GCA_032191745.1 Picea mariana | reverse complement strand
GTTCCCCAATGTACATTTAATACACATCTCCTAGAAAGGACTAAAACTGGCTAAGTGTTAAAAAATGTTATTAATGACGATCTTCTAGAGACAAATCCTCATTAATTTTAATTTTTATTTGCATGAACGATTCTTGAGTCAAGATCCCCAAAGCGCATTAATATAAATAGGTGTATTGTGATAAGAAATTTTTTAAAGGTGTTGTACATTAATCTGTTACCTTGATTAAGTATGACAACACAAAGAAAGGAACATTTTTTTGGAGATACTATCAACCTAATTGGATGAGAATACCAAATATTTCAATGGTCGCGAAAATACATATATTAATTTTCATTAACACTTTCAGAGAAGAGTTCAAACAAGATTCAGACATCAGGAATTGCATTGGCAGACATCAGGAATTGCATTGGCAGGTTGTGTTCCAGAAGTCTATGATTTCAAGGAGATGGTTCCATGGTGCATTGATAAATTTGACAAGAATCAGAGAATTACTTAGTTACAATGGGGATTGCCTATTTCTTTATCCCCTTCATTTTTTAAAAGGATGATCAGGCTCCTAAAGACGACGATGAATTTCAAAAGCATTGAAGAAGAGGACTTCTTGAAAACAAAGAATGAAGGATTTGAGCTTCTACAAGATTATCTTGAACACCCAACAATTCTTCCAGAGGACCTTTCAAACATTTAAGTGAGTTCATTAAAAAATCCATATTAAGAAATGGAATGGTTATTCACTAGAGTAGATGGAAAACAGTCTACAACTATTGTTCCCAGGATCATTGTTTATATATTGTACTTTTCAATTCATGAAAGCACAATGTTTGATTGGGAAAGGATTATTTCCAACAAATTTTCATTTTTGTTGGGAAATTTGAGAAAAAATAAAAAGTTTTACATTTGTTCATACTTGTTTTTCACCATTACCTATTGGCACGTCTTCAAAGGATTGTCTTTTGATAACAGGGTCAATTGTAAACCTGACCTTGTTCAAATGTGGTATCCAACACAAGTTTGGAAACAAAAGGACACATACCACTTCTATGAAGAAAACAATGCATTCATATCTTCTTTTAAAAAACTTATTCATGGACCAAGTACATCAAGATTGTCTCTAGAAGCAACATCCTTCTTAGATAAAAGAGGAATTTTTTAATCCATGGAGAATTTTAGTGCTATCAGGAGCTACTACTCTCATGCGAAAACCTCATATTTTCCATATTATGTTTTTGATAAAATATTTGTTCTTGAAATATGCAAGCAGTATAAATTTTTGGCTCATTTATTTAATGAGAAAAGGAAAAGACAGTTCATCCCACTAACATGGAAAATTGGGGAGATAATGGTAAAACACATTACACGTGCATCAATAAAATCTCAATTTAGTTTGATCAGTTCAATCTTAATAAAGGAAATGAAGTCAAGGGTTTTGACCCAAGTCAATTAATTATGAAACACATGACATCTGTAGGGTATAATATATCATTTTCCAACCAATTTTTTTTTGGAGAAGAATAGGGTGACAGTCAAAACCCCCAAGTGTTACCTGATGAGAAAATCGTAGAGGATATTGAAATAGTCATCAGTACAACCGATCATCATAGACAACAATGAAGAGTGGTGAATGAGAGAAGTTCATGGTCTCCTAATATTTATGAAAAAAGCGTCCTACCCAAAGGAAAACCCCAGTATTCAGTTCAAGAGAAAAGGAATTCCTTGATGGATAATTATGATAATGGAGTTGAACAAAAATATCCTAAGGGAAATCTAGAAAAGACACATAAACTCCCAGTCACTAGAAAGAGGAAAAGAGGAACAAATAAAGAAGGAAAAAGTGAGGGAAAACCTGAAGAGGAAATCATCCTGGAAGACATGGATCTTGATTTAAATATTAAAGATATTGAATTTGAGGGTGAAGAACAATGGATACAAGAGAGAAGAGAAATTGAAACAAAATTGGCCACCCAAGAGCCAATTGTATTTGAAGAACCAATAGAATGTCTGGGATAATTACCACAGACAATTACACATGCATGTAAATTACCAATTGTAATGGTAATTGTCTAGGAAATAGGTCTGTTTCCCATTTCTATGACCCTGCACATTGCCACATTTGACAAAAACTCAATAAAATTAGTTATTGAGAAAATCAAATGAAAAAAATAAGAAGATTTAAGAAAAATGGAATTCATAACTCGACTTTAATGGAGTTTCACCATCCAAAATTGTCGAAATTCGTGAAGCCATAGGAGAAGCCATAAAAATGTCAATTCGAGATTTAGAGAATGAAAATGTCATTTAAAAGGATATAATCAAAGAATTAGAAAATGATTTAATAGCTCCACCATTATTCACCAGTACAATTTCCACCATACAACCTTGGATAAGTCTTGAGGGAAGATCGAAATCAAGATCAAGACTAAAAGGTGCATCAATTTCACTTGTTTTCATTAGGAGGTATGTTGGAGAAAATATCCAAAAGAGAATATCCTTGATTCTCGAAACATGGGAATTGGAAACAAGCTTTGTTTCCTTAGGCTCGAGAATGACAAATTTCAGGAAATATCTTTAGGTTGATCTTGAAAATGATGAAGAATTTACAAAGGGGCCATTTCTACTTTTGTTGCAAAAGTTTCAAGTCTTAGTGATTTCTAGAGAAAAGAAGAGGATTTACATCTAGAAATCTATATAAAACAACTCAAGTCATGTTGGTTAAAGATAATAAATAATTTAAAAGAAATGTTATATGAGTGTGATGCTATAAGTGTGAAAAGAGGTGAATTGTATTTAAAATTAATTGAATTGGATTTAGATGGGTCAACTAGAGATGTGGAGGACCCACATTTAATATTGAATTCCATACTCTTGTCAAAGGAACAAATGGAGGAGAAGTTGGACTCATTGAAATTTACGTTAGTTGAAAATCTCAACAACTTAATTGAATATTCATAAACAAAGGTTGAAAGGTTGTTGGTCAGTTATGTTAATAAAAATGAAGACATTGAGAACACCCTTCATCAACTTTTGATGGACTTCAAAGATATAGAAAAATCATTATTTGATATTAACGTAAGAAAATAAATAACCATGGCACCGATGAGAAAATGTAATATTCCAGATATAAAAAGTATGCACAACATAAATAAAATGCTAGAAATGGAAGATGAACAACAATATAACCATAACAACACCACAATAATACCAAAATGATACCAAAATAACACCAGAAGATCACTTTGATTATTGAGAGCAATGTTCAATTTCCTCTTCGAGGGGGAAACCTCCAACAGAGTAGAGCTCTATTACAATAATATACAAGACAAAAGTTTTCATACCCTCGACTCCTATTTATACTAAATATGTCTATGAAAAGAACCATCTAGAGGAAGATCCTTCTAGAAGAAGAGCTTCTATTAGGTCTTCTTACATTCGACTTATTCTTCCTTATTGCTAGGCCTTATTAATATTGACCTTTATTACAATAGAATATATTATTCTACCTACATGAGGGGTTAGGTCCCTAACATGTCCTCCTCATTAAAAACATCCTTGTCCTCAAGGCTTGAGATGTGGAAATTGCTGCAGAATGGTAGTTGGTTCCCAAGTGGCATCTGCTAGGGTTGTATTTTTCCACTATACTAACACTTCCTTGATGGTTCATTGATGCAGGAGATGCTCACGCTGGTCCAAAAATGCTTGTGGTTGTAGCCAAATGGATCCTTCTTCGTCCAACTAGGGAAGGATGGTTTGCGTTTGGCACTTAGTTACAATCACCTTCTTTAAGAAGGAAACATGAAAAACATGATGTATCTTAGAATGGTTGGGAAAATATAACTGATATGCCACCTACCCCACACGCTTGAGAACGATATAAGGACCATAAAATTTGGGTGCCAATGTTTGACAATGGTCAACCTTGAGGGAATTTTGCTTGTAAGGTTGCAGTCGAAGAAACACATGATCCACTTCTGCAAATTGGTGTTCAAAGTGACCTTGGTCTGCTTGTTTCTTCATGTGATTCTGGTCCATCACCAAATTTTCTTTGAGGGTACGCAGAATAGCCTCTCGAAATGTAAGCATTTGGTCAATCGCTTGGACCTCCGAGACACATGAAAAATATGAGAGAACTGAAGGTGGATTTTGTCTGTATATCGCTTCAAAAGGAGTCATGCAGGTAGCTATATGGTATGAAGTGTTGTACCACCATTCAGCTAGTGGTAACCAATGGGCCCATTGATTTTTCTTTTCCAAGGTAAAACAACTCAAATATGTTTCCAAACACTTTTTGACAACTTCAGTTTGACCATCATTCTGGGGATGATAAGTTGTGCTAAGATGCAATTGGGTGCCTTGTAGCTTGAACATTTATTTCCAAAAATTGCTGATGAAAGTTGGGTCAGGATCAGAAACAATAGAATGTGGCATGCCATGAAGCTTGAAGACCTGATCCATGAAAAGTTGAGCCATAATGGATGTTTTAAATGGGTGTTGAAGAGAACATAAATGAGCATACTTGGAAAGACGATCAACTACCACCATGATGACTGATTTATTGCCCGATTTAGGTAAGCCTACAATAAAATCCATAGAGGTATCCCACCAAATAGCAAGTGGAATCGGAAGTGGTTGTAGTGTTCCATGATATTTCACTGTTTCTCCCTTTTTGGGGTGACACACATCACATTCAACCACAAAATTATGAACGTCATGTTTCATACCATCCCAGAAAAAAGAACGTTTGACCCTGTCATAGGTTCTGGTAAACCCAGAGTGCCTAGTTGTGGGTGTAGCATGAAGATCATAAAGTATCGTGGATTTAAGTTTTGACTATTTACTTAAATACAAATGATCTTTGTATCGAAACTCATCATGGAGCCAAGAGTACCTTGGGGAAACTGGAGAATTGGACTGCAATTGTTGTATCAGATGCAAAATCTTGGGATCGTGTAGTCATTCATGGAGAATGACTTGGATCCAATCTAATACAATGAAGGAGAGAGAAAAAAGGGACCCTTCATATTTATATTTTCGGGAAAGTGCATCCCCAACCACATTGTCTTTGAATTTCTTGTAAATTATCTTATATTCATATCCAAAGAGCTTAGTCACCAATTTTGTTTTTCTCTAGGGAGGAAATGCATTGTTCCAGAAAATACTTGAGGCTTTGATGATCTGTCATAATTTGGAAGCGTTGCCCAAAAAGATAAGGGATCCACATATCAATGACATGCATAATAAAAAACATTTCCTTTTCATAGATTGATTTGCCCAAATTTCATTCAGACAATTGTTTGCTGGTAAAGGCCAAAGGTCGATCCTCTTGCATAAGGACAACACCAATTCCTTTCCTTGAAGAATCACATTCCAGGACAAAGGTCTTTGTGAAATTAGGAAGGGCTAGGACTGGAGTGGTGCACATGACCATATTCAAGGTTTGAAAATCCTAAGAAGTTGTTGGAGTCCAAGTGAAAGAATTCTTTTTAAGGAGTGCAGTGAGAGGTGTCGTAATCTTTCCATAATTTTTAACAAACTTGCGATAATAACCTGTTAAGCCCAGAAATCCAAGAAATATTTTGAGAGTCTTTGGGTGAGTCCAGTGTTGCATAGCTTCAATATTTTTAGGATCCACCCTGACGTCAGACTTTCCAAAAACATGACCCAAGTACTCGACTTCTGAGGTGCCAAAAGAACATTTAGATTATTTCAGGAAAAGTTGGTGGCGAGAGAGTAGATGAAGAACTTGATACACACGAGAAATATGGCATGTCCAGGTTTTTATATAGATGAGGATATCATCAAAGAAAAATAAGACAAAATGACGGAGAAAAGGATGAAATACATGATTCATGAGGCTTTGGAAAGTGGAGGGAGCATTACAAAAGCCAAAGGGAATGACCAAAAACTCATAGTGGCCCTCATGAGTTATAAAGGAAGTCTTAGGAATGTCTGCCTCTTTCATATGGATCTAGTGGTAGCCAGAATGAACATCAAGTTTAGTAAAGAAGTGGGTGCCACTCAATTCATCCAATAGGTCATCAATGACAAAAATGGGAAATTTGTCTTTAATGGTGAGTTTGGTGAGGGAACGAAAGTTAGGAAACATGTGCCAAGAAATATCTTTCGTAAGGACCATGAACACAGGAGAAGAGTAGGGGATCATACTAGGACGGATAAAACCTGCGTTAAGCAATTCTTGAACCATTTTCTCAATTTCATTTTTTTGGGAAAAGGGGTGACGATAGGGATGGATATTGGGAGGAAGGATTCTTGGGACAAGGGGAATGGAATGATCATGAACACCACAGGAAGGAGGGATTCCCTGGGGAGTGGATAAAAACACTTGATGTTTAGAGAGGATGGATTGGAGGTGTTGCGACACATAGGGTGTCTTAGTTGCTGCTATGGCATGGAGTTGGGAAATAATGCCAGAATGACCTTTTTTGAGCAGTTTTTCCATGCGATGGGAACTAATGATCTCAGGGGAACCGAAAGTGATGCCTTGGAACTTATATTGTTGTCCCTATTGGTCGAATTGCAAGGTTAATTCCTTAAAATCTATGAGAATGGGACCCAAAGTCCTTATCCAGTCCGCACCCAACACAATCTCACAAACACCCATGTCGATAGAAAACATATGAGATTTCAGGTGGTAGTCACCAATTTGGAGACACCCATTTTCACAACGCCCTCCACATTTCATGGACCTACCATTGAAAATCATGATTTGGAAATTATTGACTTCACAAATATAACAATTAGTTTCTTGGGTAGTGTGGCGTTGAATAAAATTATGGGTGCTTCCACTATCAACAAGAATGATGACCTTCTTATGCTTGATGTCGCCAATTAGCTTGAGGGTTTGGGGAGTAGAGAATATAGTGAGAGAATTTAGGGAAATGACCAGTTCGACTTTGGGAAGGTCTGAGGGAGGGGTTATGTTAGTGGGTTCAAGTGACACCGACACAAGGGGAGCTTCAACATCCTCTTTCAAAAAATCCTTCGAGATGGTCATAAAAATATTTTGTTCCTTACACTTGTGTCCTAGAAAATATTTTTCATCACAATTATAACAAAGGCCTTTGAGTTGGCGTTCAACCATTTCGGCCCTTGTCAATTTTTGTATCTTTAGGGGAGTAGAAGGAGGAGTGGGATTTACTAGTGTAGTGTTAGGAATAAAAGAGGATTTTTGGTTTTGAGAAGAGACAACTTGTTGTGAGTCCTTAACTCTTTTAGTATCCCCCACCCAACTCTAAGGCCGATCCATGAGTACATGGGCATGAATATCATCCTTGATACCATTTATAAGACATTCTCAAAAAAAAGCATCAGACATGCCCTCTGTATGAAAAGCCAGTCACTCAAAAACAGCTATAAATTCTTCCACTGTGCTAGATGGTTTCAACTTTGTCAAACAGCCTAAATGGTTGGTGTCAGTTTCAAAGTGTTCATAAATCTCTTCCACAAAGTGTGTCTAAGAAACATACCCTTGACGGGAAGTTTTTCTCCATTGCCACCATTGCCAACGTTCTTGATCTAGATGGAGAACACCACACCTGAGATTGGCCAACTCATCTATAATGTCGTACAAAGAGAAATAATGTTCCATTTGAGTTACCCAACCAGTGGGATTTGAGCCATCAAATTTTGTCACATCCACACACAGAAGGCGTAGGTCACGCTGAAAGTGATGGGGATAAAAATTATGGGAATGAGAGGAAGTTTCAAATTCAATATGAAAATGTGGGTCACATAAACGGGGATCTACAAGGATATGCAGCTTGGTGNACCCAACCAGTGGGATTTGAGCCATCAAATTTTGTCACATCCACACGCAGAAGGCGTAGGTCACGCTGAAAGTGATGGGGATAAAAATTATGGGAATGAGAGGAAGTTTCAAATTCAATATGAAAATGTGGGTCACATAAACGGGGATCTACAAGGATATGCAGCTTGGTGCAGATCATCGAAGCGACAGATTCAAGATGGGTACTAATATATTGTTTGAGGTCTTCTTTGAGTTCCTCGATTGAGGCGATGATGAAGGAATGCATGTTTTTATTGATGGTGGAAATATTGATACTGAGCTGTCTCACTTCTTGTTGGGTTTCTGTGAAATTAGATTGCATGGTATTGAAGCGAGCTTCCAAGTCTTGGCTACGGGTATGGGCCATGATGACGAGGGAACCGAAAAGGGGCGGGTGCGGTCAAAACATTTGCTGAAAAATGATAGGTATGAATGTGATAAGGACGAAGATATAAATCCAATGGAATGGGTCTCAAATAATGGTGCAACAAAATTCAGACTTTTTTTTTCTTTTTACACCTGTAGAGTTATACTCTGGTCTGAAGAATACTGCAATGATGAAATGCCCAAATTCTTAATCAGGAAAAATATGTAGTGATTTGGCAACTCGAACATAGTTGCACGTCAATAGATCTTGTATGTTTTGTTTTTGGTTTTTGTCCCCCAAAAGCTAGGTATTCAAGGGTTTTACAAACAAGGGTTTTCCTTGTTCTATAGCTCTCTGATATACGTGTGGGGTCCAACAGTAGTACTTGGCCCAATATCTGAGGGCACCAACTAAGGAGGCTAGACCGTTCCCTTAGTCATACTACCCGACTACCCATGTACTAAAGAGTATCTTCCCGAGTGTTGTTCTCGATGGCACTATAGCAGTCAAGCGACCTATCAGTTTATCTAAAGAGCTCTTCAAGAAATCTAGGTCGATCTGTATACATGTGTTGTCTGATGCACTACCACTCAAAGGGGTACTAACAGGGGTTACAAGGGTTCCCAATAGATGTTCTCTTAAGTACCACTTGTATTTCCTACGTGTATGAATCTCCAACTGTGGGTTTATGCACATAATGACAGATCTCTATAGCTTAAAGACTCCATAATACGTCTCTACCCTGAAAATAATTAACCCCCAATTTTTTGTCGAGGAAAGTGCTATGATACCACTTGTAATATTCCAAATATAAAATGTATAGAGAACATAAATAAAATGATAGAAATGGGAGATGAACAACAACATAACTAGAACATCACCATAATAATACCAAAATGATACCAGAATAACACCAGAAGATCACTTTGATTACTGAGAGAAATGTTCACTTTCCTCTTCGAGGGGGAAACCTCCAACAGAGAAGAGCTCTATTACAACAACAATATCCAAGACAAAAGTTCTCATACCCTCGACTCCTATTTATACTAAATATGTCTATCAAAAGAACCATCTAGTGGAAGATCCTTCTAGAATTGGAAGCTTCTATTAGGTCTTCTTACATTCAACTTATTCTTCCTTAATTTTAGGCCTTATTAATATTGACCTTTATTACATCGGAATATATTATTCTACCTACGTGATGGGTTAGGTCCCTAACAGAAAATACATCGAGAATTGGTTAAAGAAAGCCTTAACTAAAATAACAAAGTCGGATCAAGAAGAAATAGTTGTAATCGGTCAGTTAGTTCGAACAAAGGAGAATATAAAAGAAACACCAGTAGGCATAGAAATAAGAGATATTCCATCATAGTAAGTAAAGCAGTCACCTTTCATAATTTCCCATCCTTCATATTTCTTGTTTAGAAATCATCCAATTGTGTCTTTTCCTTTTTTGAGAACCAATAACCAATATCTGATCATCTTCCTCTTATTCTTCCAGGTCTAGATCTATATTTCAAAGGTCCATGAGAGCCCCATTCCAATCCGTTTGGATGGACACTATCTTTTAATTTATATTTTAATGTAAAAGTAGACTTTTATTTTTGAACTTCCTAGAGAACTATTTCAGGGTGCAACTTTAATGATTTCTCATACTTTGAATTTTTGAGTATGATATTTTTGAAGTGTTCCTATCATGTTCTCTTCCATATTTAAATGATATACTCTTTTAAAGTTCTCTGCATTGTGGAATTATATATTTATGTCTTAAGAATGTGATCAAATATTATTTATAATGCGATGAATGTGAGGAGTGTGTTAATTTCATATGATGGTTTCCTATTTCTGTATAATATTGCATATATATTATAATTCAGTCTTTAAAAGATTCTTCATCATTCTCTCCATATTTTTTCCTTGTGAATACACTTTTATACTTTAAACTATCTTTTCATAATTTATTTCAAGCAATAACATAATATTACCACCTCTTTAAAAGCACATGGGGATTTTATCCTCGTGAGGTTGTTGTTGAGATTTTGACCACTCTAAACATCTACATTTTTACAACCATACTGAGGAGAACAAAAGGATGCTTTCATAGACCAGAAATTTAATGACTCAATTGGAACCTAATTAACCCCGGTTACAAGTCAAAATCATAAATCAAAGAAGTGTCCCACATCAACTGTACTATTTGGTGTTAATAACAACTAAAAGTCAAGAAGAACTTGAAATATCTTGGGAAACCCTTTCCTGGTAGGAAGAAAGAGAGATATATTTAAGGTGAAGAAGACTATTATGAATCCAAGAAAACTGGAACCTTATAAAGGTCCACTAACAAGAAGTAAGAGAAAGAAACTTCAACTTCACGATTTTGGTGAAAGTTCCAAATAAAATATAAGAAGAAACCTAATCATGCATGACCAAGAAGAAATAAACATGAATCTTGAGAATCGATAAGAAATAAATGAAGGAAAAATAGTTCCAAGAAGAAGGGATAGTTATGTCCCACTTAATTTACATGAGATAAACATTCATTACCGACACTCCCTCAAGGAGTTCTACCAGTCTTTTCAAGCGATGAAATCATGGATCCAAAGAGACACACAGATTAATTTTTAAGTATTTGTGATATCCATTTAATTGAACAAGATGATGTAATGATCGTACTCTTTCTATAGACCTTGATAGGTCCAACTTATGAATGCCATCTTTCTCTCCCAACTCATTCAATTAGATCATTTGATGACCTAGAAAATATGTCTATGACAATGTATTCACTTCTAGTTGCATATCATACGTTGCTCACTCTATTTACTCAAATTCATCTCAAAAAAGGAGAAATAATTAAAGATTTCAATTTATGATTCTTAGACTTTGAATAAACTTATAGAGGAGAAACACCCTGTTGGTGAGTTCTTTGTTTGATGTATTGTTAGTGTTTTCATTGATGTCAACTGAGAAAGGTGAAAAGGAAAGAAGGAATTGGGAGACAAAGGTTCAAAGCTTTAATATGATCGAGAATGGAGAGAGAGGGAAGAGGCCATCTCCAAAGTCCTCAAATGAGAAGTCTCGATGAAATATGAACCATTGGATCGAGGATTTTTGTGGGTCGTCATTCGAATGAGAGTGGAGTTCGAAAATCGGGAAATGAAAGAAAGGAGTTGACCTAACTACCAACATCGCAAAACGCGAAGTCGTGAAGTCCCGATTCGCAAAGAGATGATCTAGGCTGTCGGATCATAGGAAAGTCGTGGGTCATAGATCGAACGAGAGTGGAGTTCAGAAATCAGGAAATGAAAGAAAGGAGTTGACCTGACTACCAACATCACGAAACACAAAGTTGTGAAGTCTCTATTCACGAAGAGATGATCTAGGCTGTCGGATCACAGGAAATTCCTAGGCCGTCGATCGGATGAGATCGGAGAATCAGGAATAGGGAAATAGAAGAAAAGAAGTGCTAACTTCCAATATCACTAAATTCAAAGTCCCGATGTGCGAAGAGAATATTTGGGTCGTCGGATCACTGAGGGTCGTGGACCGTTGATCTGGAATGATGAAGTTTGGAGTTCGGACATCGAAGCATGGAGGAGAGCTAACTCACAATATCGTGAAACATGAAGTCGTGTAACACCTTTTTGATTAGCGTGTGGTCACAGCCAGTGGTAACATCAGTGAAGAATAGGGGAAGGAGCTAGCGTTTATAGACCCCAGTTCGGAGATCGAGATTTAGGAGAATTGAGGTGACTCAGAGTAGAATATCCAAAACATGAAGTCAAGAACATCTTTTTGATTGGCGTGTGGTCACAACAAGAGGTCACATCAACGAAAGATAGGGGAAGGAGATAGTGTTTCTAGGCCCCACTTCATAGATCGGGAGTTGGGAGAATTGAGGTGACTCGCGACAACATATCCGATGTGAAAAGTCATGAAATGCTCTTTTCTTTTGGTGTATGGTCACAACCAGTGGTCATGTGGGGAGGAACACGCCCAATGCTAGTTCGCTCAGGTAAAGTTCACGAGGAACACATTTGAAAAGTCAAAAAACCTCTGTGTTTATAATCCAACAAAGGTTATTAATCGTCAGTTGATCGAAGGGTTATTGTTTCACTTCATGAGTTCTTGATCGGGTATGATTTAGTTATACTAAATGAATCATGGTTCTTGGTTGTTGGAGATTCGTAGTGTAATGAATTAGGATAAAAAGTATAAAAGAAAAATGCGGTGACATAGTGAGGTTGTTCGTTTCTCTGTAAAATGAGTTGAACCGCATGTAATGAACTTCATAGTATGAATAGAGAGAGAGATCAAATTCAGAGATGAAGAATAAAAGATGGAAAATGCAGAAATGGTGAAAAGAGAAGAATGTACAAGAACCTAAGAGAATGAGAAGAATAGAGAAAGAGAAGATGGAAAGAGACAACAAGTGGAGCCAAGAATGAACAGTGGAAAGAAGAGAAGAATTTCATAAGAAAGGCAGAGTAAAGCATAGTATAATTGGAGAACAGAAGTAGAGTAAAACAGAGCATAATTGCATAACAAAAGAATAGTGAAAGCATAGCAGAATTGCAGAAAAGAGAAGAAATGGTAAGCATTGATATATTTGTATTATAGTAAAGTATTATTCAAGCAAATATTTATAATAAGCGTGGTAGGTTGGTGCTAGGGAGGACTGTGGTCCTCTGTTATTCAAGTTGGTGCTTGAATACTGGGAGTTGTAGCTTCCATCTAGTTGTGGCTAAAAAACAGGGTGGCATGGTGGTTCTAGGGAAAACAAAGAGTTTTTTTTGTGCAAGTTGGCTCTTGTATAAGTGGAAGTAGGTGATTCCATCTAGTTGGTGCTGGAGAACATAAGGAGCAAATATGATTCTTTCTAGTGGGTACTAGAGAAACCAGAGATTTGGTTCTCTCAATAAGTTGCAGCTTGTAAAACAGAGGTGGTAGCCTCACATTGAGGTTGTGCTCAAAGATAGATGATGTACATAACATAAAAATATTGCCTATCATTCGAAGAAGAAGAGGTTATCTCCCTTTATGGGTTTCCTCATGAATATTTGTCTTTTTGTATATCATATGTGTGATTGACGTTTATTATTTCTGTTGTTCATGTCTTGTATAATCTTAATGATCACTTGGAGATGGTTAAAAATATTTTAATAGACTTAAAATTGTTTAAGCACAGTAACAACTGATTCACCACCCCCCCCCTCTCAGTTGTCTTAGTAATTTCAACAATTGGTATCAGAGTAGGTTCCTTTTATTTAAAGGTAGATCAGTAAGCTTAAACATGACAATTCATGAAGGGACATAAACCAATAAGCCTCCTTTGTTTGATGGAACAGATTTTTCTTTCTGTAAAGTTAGAATGAGAACATACATTATGGCCTTAGGTGTTGATGTTTGGGATGTAGTAGAGACTGGATATACAAAACCTTTTGTGTTAGGTTCCAAAGATGATAAGCTAGAATTTATCTTCAATTCAAAGGCAATGAATTCTATCTTGAGTGGGCTTTCTGAAGTTGATTTTGTAAAGGTGATGCATCTTGAATCTCTCAAAGAGATGTGGGATAAACTTATTATCATTTATGAAGGAAATGAGAAAGTAAAAGGTGCCAAACTTCAGACATATAGATTGAAATTTGAACAACTAAAGATAAATGAGGATGAAACAATTAGTAAATATTTTTTAAGAGTTGAGGATCTTGTGAATTCCATGAAGGGTCTTGGTGAGAATATTGAAAGAACATTTGTAGTTCAGAAGATTTTAAGATCTATGCTTGATAGATTTAATCCAAAAGTTTATGCAATAGAAGAAATGAATGATCTTAAAACTCTGTCTATTGATCAACTCCTAGGAACTCTAACTTCTTATGAAATGAGAATTAGAAAAGATAAATCTGCCACTAGAGAAGCATCTTTTAAATCAAACAAGAATACTGATGCAGAATTAGATGATATTGAGGAAAAAATTCTAAGAAGGTTAAAGAAAGGATCAGGTAAATACCAAGGCAAACTTCCCTTCAAATGTTTTAACTGTGGAAATATAGGTCATTTTTCCTCTAAGTGTCCACACAAGAAGAAGGACCAGAAATCTGAAGGTGAAGAGAACTATAAATCCAAGATATTTGGTAAAATAAAAGTTTATGTTTGAACACTGATGACTCTTAAGGAGACATAGATAATGATTCTTATTGTGAAGATAAGGTTAACAACTTTATTCTTATGGCCAAAGGGGATTATGATAATAAAAGAACAGGAAATGATGTTAATGACAGAGAAGTTGTGGTTGATATGGAAGGTGAACTAATTAGTGCTTTAGAAGAGATTGATAGACTCAGACTTAAGAAGAGAAAACAAAAAAAGTTGTTGATGCAATTTGAAAAGAATGGTAAAACACCTGATGAAGACTTTGTCCTGCTAAAAGTGGAGTTAGAAGAGGCAAAGAAAATAGAGGACATTCTAAAATGACAATTATCATAGAAGAAGGTGAGATGTGAAGCTTGGAAGAAGAAGTAGTGAAAACTAGAAAAGAGTTGGAGAAGTTTCAAGCCTTGTATCACCAAAATTTGTCAAGTATAAAAGCCTCAAAAGAACTGAATGGAATTATCAGTAAACAAAGATCTCCATTAATAAAAATTGGTCTAGGTTATGAAAGTGGTTCAAGTAGCAGTCAGTCAGAAAAGAAATATTCTACTAAGATGATCAAATTTCAAGTCAACAGACAGTCAGGTCATGACCATACTCTGCAAACAAAAGTTAATAAAGATGAGTTGAATTCTGAATAGAAACAAAACCAACAAAAGATAAAGCAACCAATTTCAAGAGGAAGGCCAGTATTCAAGTATCAAAATTTGTTCTATGGTTACTATTATTATTGTTCTAATTTAGGTCATAAAGCTGCAAATTGTGGAATTAAGTTTAGAAGTATGCAACTAAGGAGGTCTCAAAATGAACAATGGTTGCAACATAGAGATAAACAGTCATAGAGTATACAATATCATAACAATTATTTTGATCCATTGTATAATGAGCCTTTATGTTACATTTTTCATAATTTTGGTCACAAAGCCTTAGATTGTCATTTAAAGAATTACAAAGTTGATCCAAGAATAAATTCCTCAGCTGAAAATGTCAAGATATGGAAAAAGAAATAAAGTAATAAGTGTGGATTAGTGTTTTCATCCCAAAGACAAAAGAACGCCTGGTATATTGACAATGGATGTTCCAAACACATGAATGGAGACAAAAGTAATTTTTTGTCTCTAAGTGAAAGCAAATCAGGGAATGTAACTTTTGGAAATGATACACCAAGAAAAATAAAAGGTAAAGGAATGGTAAGTCTAAGTAATGGAAAAGGGAAATGTCAAGATGTGTTGTTGATATATGGTCTAAAACATAATCTGCTTAGTGTCAGTCAAGTTTGTGACAGAGGATGTGGAGTTTTTTTTACTTCTAAATATTGTAGAATAAAATCTATGAATTCAGGACAACTGGTTGCAAAAGCCATAAGAACAAAAAACAATGTCTATGTTTTAAAAAAATAAAAATAAGAATGTCACTTAAGCAAGTATGATGAAAGTTGGATATGGAATAGGAGACTTGGACACCTAAATTTTGATCATATAATCAGTCTTAGAAACAATGGGGCAGTAAAAGATCTTCCAAAGATATCAAAGCCATGTGATCTTGTTTGTAAACCTTCCCAAATAGGAAAGCTTACTTGGACATAGTTTAAATCTAAGAACTTTCCTTCAACAAAAAAACCTCTTCAATTAGTACATATGGATTTATTTGGACCATCAAGGAAGGAAGGTGTAGGAAAATAAAACTATTTCATGTTGATTATTTATGATTATTCTAGACTAATGTGGGTTGCCTTTTTTAAGAAAAAATATGAAGCATTCAAAAAATTCAAAGTGTTTAAGGCTCTGACTGATAATCAAATAGGAAAACGATTGAAGGCAGTAAAGTTTGATACAGGAGGAGATTTTATTTCATGGAACTTCAAAGAGTTTTGTGATAAACATGGGATCAAAAGAGAGTATACTATTCTAAGGACTCCACAACAAAATAGAGTAGTTGAGAGGCAGAATAGATCAGTTCAATAGATGGAAATATCTATGATGAATGAAAGGAATATTTATTAGACATATTGGGTAGAAGAAATTCATACAGCCATACATATTCTTAACAAATCTCATCTCAGGCCACAAAGTGACAAGACTCCTTATGAACTATGGTTTGGAAGACCTGCTTCAATCAAACATTTTAAAGTCTTTGGGAGTAAGTGTTATATCAAGAATAATGATGAAAATCTTGGCAAATATGATGACAGGGTCGATGAAAGTATCTTCTTAGGGTATGATACAAACAATAAAGGATACAGATGCTATAATAAGAGGATGCATAAAATGGTTGATTGTATTGACATAAAATTTGATGAAGAAATACTGCTACAAAATGTAAGAAGTATTGAACCAACCACAAAGGATATAGTTGAAGTTGAAGATGAATAGGTCCAAGAATCAGAAAGAGAAGACTCTGAGTCAGATGAATATAGAAATACTTAGGCTGACTCAAATCAGCAGACAGAAACGAAACCACCTCTCAAAATTGTTAGAAAGAATCATCCTAAAAAACAAATAATTGGTGATATGAATAAAGGAGTTCATACAAGAAGGCAATTGATTAAAGACATAGAACAATCTCATATTGCGTTCCTATCTAATATTAAAACTAAATTTTTTGATGAAGCTAGCAAGCATGACGATTGGATTAGAGCTATAAACGAAGAACTTGATCAGATTGAGAAGAACAACAGTTGGGAGCTTGTTCCTAGACCTAAAGATAATAATGTAATAGGCTCCAAATGGGTGTTCAAGAATAAAATGAATGAACAAGGAAAAATTGTTAGGAATAAAGACAGATTGGTCTGTAAGGGGTATGCACAAGTTGAAGGAAAATATTTTGATGAAACCTTTGCACCAGTGGAAATATTGGAAGCCATCATAATGTTTCTTGCCTATGCATGTCACAAGAACTTTAAAGTATATTAGATGGATGTTAAGTCAACATTTCTTAATGGAGACCTATAAGAAGAAGTATATATGGAACAACCTGAAGTTTTTTCATTGACAGATAATCCTAACTATGTCATATTACACACTAGTACATATGACCAAATTTGCGACGATTTTTCATTGTTATTGCCACACTTATCCGTCTCAATTTCCACAAAAGCCAAGAATTTTTTTCTTCGCTATATCCACGAACTAGGTGTTCATGGAAATATCGACAAAAATTATCTCTCCACGTGTCATCACCATCAATATGGGTTAATCCTATGTATCGTCTCAATTACGACGAAACTTCGTCGCAATTATGACGAAAAACCATGGCAATATAAAAAAATTGTGGAAAGTTGCGATGCAAAAGCATGGCAATAGCGACGAAAATTTATGCCAAGACAAAAACTTACGATGTAGATGTTGTATGTGCAACGCAAAAGCATGGAAATTTATGATGCAAAACCATGGAAATGTAAAAAAATTGTGCAAAGTTGCAACACAAAAGCGTGGCAATAGCGATGAAAATTTATGCCAAGACAAAAAATTATGATGCAGAAGTTGTATGTGCGATGCAAAACCATGAAAATTGCGATGAAAAAGCATGGCAATATCGATGGAAATTTATGCCAAGACCAAACTTACGACATAGATGTTGTATGTGCGACGAAAAACTGTGGCAAATTGCGACAAACGTTCTTCCCTATTGCCACGGTTGTTCAAAATAAAAATTGGTTTCCGACGAACTATTGTTGATATTGCGACACATCCTTTAAGTTAAAAAAAAAAAAATACACGAGATATGGTATTACCATATTACATTGTAATATGGTATATCATATTAAAATGTAATATGGTAATGCCGTATTACATCATCTTCATTACCTTTTCATCTCCCTGGCTGAAAAATTCTGAGCGATTCCTCAGAATGCTCCTTTGCTAATATCTGCTCATGGTAGTCACCTGTTGGCTCTGGATTGTTCAGCCAATCCTCCAATATCTCCAGCTCCATCCCCCATGGAGTGAGAAATCTATCTTCCTGCTCTTCGGCTTCTTTTGCTACTAGCTTTAGTGCTGCAGCTTCCTTCTTTTCAGCTTCCTGGCTGAAAGTATTGAGCCATTCCTTAGAATGCTCATTCTCTTTTTCTGCTTGGGAAACTTCCCAAGTCTGCTCCAATTCTTCCCTGACAGTCTCAACTGACTATACTGCTTCTGCTACTGCTTCTTCTGCAACACAAATTTATGCCTCCTCTTGGCCAAATGGTAGGAATATCTGAATTCCCCCAATCATTAGAAGATTCACCTGATCTTCCTCTTTTGTCAGCTTCACCTGCTAATCCAAATATAACTCTGAGCTCATCTTCTCTGTCAGCTCCTCAAGCTGATTCAAACTCACCTCTGAGTTCATGAGACCCTCAGATAGTCTCATCTGCTTATCCCTGCCCACCTGGCAAATTGGTATTTCCCTGCTGCCCTCTTGGCAGTCTATGAGATCAAATGATCCTATCTCTGTTCCCTTACCTACCTGGCAATTTCGAAACATTTCAATGCCCTCCTGGCATTCTATGAGATCCTGTAGTGATCTCAGCTCATTGCCCTCCTGGCAGTGTGAAATTCCTCGACTGTCCTCATGACAGTCTGTGACATCCCACAGTCATCTCAACTCTTTTCCCACCTGGAAATTGAGAATTTCTTCTCTTACCTCCTGGCAGTGCTTGAGATCTTCATCTGATCCCATTTCATCCTCAACATCGTTGAGATTTATCCCAGTCTCTGGCTCACATACCTGAACTCTTTTCTCCGGTCTATTGAGGTTTTCAGCAAGCCTCAACCACCATTTCAGCAGCTTACACTGTCTTTTCACCATCAACTCTAGGCTTTTCTTTCCAGCGTATCTTCATTCTTCAGTAGCCATATCGTTGTCCCTGTCTACTCTCTTGGCAAACCTGTTGTTGTTACTCTGAAATCTTGAGTGTTCCAACTTCTCCTACAGTCCTCCTAACTATCTTCTTCTCCTCTTTTCTTCACCCGAAATCTACAGATGAAGTCCTTCTCTGATACCACACTGACGCAGATGCCACCTCTGCCTCGACAGAGTCTCTGCGTGACCTCTCGGTCTTATGGATCTTTCGCTCTATTTCATGAGCTGAAGTGGCTCCTTCGATTCCCTGCTGGAATCTCATCTAAATCGATCCACAGGTCCTTCGAGAAGCTCCCTTGTGCGAACGACACTAGGAGTGAGCTACACCTTTCCCAAGCGACCACAATGATATGACCATGGGCCTAACCCAAGGTCTCTTGTCGAAATCTCACGAGTTCGCGAGTCGAAGAATTCGACTCTTCCTCTCCAATCTTGCGATACCCAAGATCGCAAAATGGGTATAGGTCTTCCTCTGTTAGCGCCTTCCTCGCACGACCATCGTCTAGGCTTCACACTAGCACCTCTCGAGTGTCCAACCTTGGTACCTTCCTTTTACGAACCCTCAAGAGGCAATGTTGACTTTCCTCCTTGCGTTCTCTCTACTCGCAACTTCGCAA
Source organism: Picea mariana (assembly GCA_032191745.1). Classification (NCBI taxonomy): domain Eukaryota; kingdom Viridiplantae; phylum Streptophyta; class Pinopsida; order Pinales; family Pinaceae; genus Picea; species Picea mariana. The sequence continues at coordinate 1,897 of JASDQU010683936.1, read as the reverse complement.
GGTTCAACATCGAGCTCTCGCGCTCTTATCTCGCGAATCCCCGAGACGCGAGTGGTCAACGGGGTGTTGACTCCTTCACCAGGTGATGTGTGTCCACCTGTCTATCCTTCGGGCCCACAGTGTGGTTCTGCCACGTGTCTCTCGTGCCTGTCTTCAAAACTTTGTGATTTCGTGACTTTGAGCACCCAACCTTTGGGCTCTCACCTTGCGAACCTCCGAGTTTGCGAGATCCTTAGATATTTGCCACCTGTCCTCCTCCGACGGACGGTCCCGATCTTCTCGCCACTTCACCACTCGCGACTTGGAGCGCCCAACCTTTGGGCTCTCACCTTGCGAACCTCTAGGTTCACAAGATCCCTTGATCTCTACCACCTGTCCTCCTCAGATGGACGACTGCGATTCTCTTGCGACTTCGCTACTCGCGAAGTCAAGAGACTTCCTTCTCTGACCTCTGTTGTTTGAATCCCTGATATGGGTGATCTCGTGACACGTGTCCTTTCCAATGGATGGATCAGATTCTTTCACCCTTTTGGGACTTTCGCTTCTGCCTGCGAGGGTTTAAACCTTGGGAAACTCTCGACAGATCCGACGGCTGTCGGGTTCTTTGCTCAAGATCTGACGGTTTAGATCCTCTCGCCTGTGCACTTCTCTGCTGCTTCCTGGACATGGAAAACCAATAGTCCAGATCTCTTCTCCTCAGCCTGATCTGATGGCTACTGTGCGCCCTCCTAAGCTTCTGCGCTTTCTTCTAACACTTGGAATAATTCCAAATGTCTAAGGCCTTAACTTTGAATTATTTTCCCTGCGAACTCTTTACCTTGAGTCTCGCTTGTGCGTACAAAAACGCCACTCCTCCTGAGCTTCAAAAAACTATGAACTCTTCAAGGAGTTATGTAGCCTCTGCACTCCTTACAGCTATGGCTTTGTGTGTAAAAGTACTTGCCCTTCTGAGCTTGACCTTCCATGTAACCTTAAGAGGTTTCCACAACTCATGCATTCCTTGCAAAGTCTCTGCACGCACGAGGTGCTATCCCTTATGAGCTTACTCATGAACTCAGATCTCTAAGGAACTAAGTCCCTTTTTCTTTTCTCCCTCAGATGGAGAATTCAGATGCCCTCCTCGCTATCCCTTTGCTCAAGCAACCTTTTTCTAAGAGTCTCAGGGTGTTCAACAACACTGCGAAGATCCTTCTTCTTGGACTCTTCTACTAATTCAAAAACTCAAGGAGTTCTTTTCTCCTCTTGTGCCTGTCTGCACACCTACTCAATGCCCACCTGGTAGAGTATCTTCTTACAGGACATCCAATAGTTCTATCCCCTTCTGTGTGCCCTATGCACTTGCTCAATGCCCTCCTGGTAGAGCTCTTAGAATCCTTAGTGATCCTCGTTCTCCTGTCTAAACTCACAGCAGAGTTCTTCTAAGTGCATCACTATGCATATGCTCAATGCCCACTTGGAAGAGCTCTCAGAATCCTTAGTGATTTTGACTTCAATCTGAACTCACAGTAGAGTTCTTCTCTTGTGCACTCCTTGCACTGGATGGATGCCCTCCTGGCAGAGCTTCACAGAACTCCTTAGAGATTCTGTCTGCAACTTTGTTTTCTCATATGCAACCTTGCCTCCAAGGTATTCAACAACCTTGAGTTCTTCCTCCCGATTTGTTGTTTTCAGCTTCTGTGCCCACCTGGCACGCCTCTGTCTGAACCCACAGAATTCAGGAATGCACCCTTTGTGCACGGTTATCAGAACCCGCAACATTCTGTCACACCCTCATGGTGTGAAGCCTCAAAGACCTCTCAAGCCTGAAACCAAACACATTCCTGCAAATGAAAAACTATAGCATACATTCACAACATAATTTGAACACACATAGACATTCATTCAACACAAGAAATAT
>JASDQU010683935.1:13749-24024 GCA_032191745.1 Picea mariana | reverse complement strand
TATGTTTCACTTGGTTGTTTAAAATTAATTAAGCAATTATAGTGACCAACAATACCACTCTATAATCTACCCAACCACCAAGGTTGACCACACTACTTCCATAAATCCCTTCAAGAAACTCTGATAACAATCTATGGTGTACACAACCACTAGCAAGCTAAGCCATGCTACCTCCAAAGTGCCCTTAAAGAATGCGTTGATTACAAATTCATCCTCTTGGACTGATTTTGAATTCAATACGAATATTTAATTAATAAATATCATGAAATCATCCAAGAAATTATGAGTATGAAATAACCAAGAACATGATAAACCATAAAAGAATACTTTAACACGACATGCACAACAATAACCAATAAATGTGCATATCATATTCATATCATCTTAGAGATAATAATACACAACAGAATATACATTATACAAAAAGCACATAGATCACTTATCTTTAATATTTAAAACTTCACCAATTAGCTATAAGCCAAGGACGTTCATCCCAATCGTAGACATTGTTGTTCATTCACTCTCAACAATAGTGTCACCCCCAAGCTAGGGTATGAATCCACAAGGATGGATGCTATGCCAAATCTAAACACACAACAGTTAGCTACCAAGCTCTCAGGTTTTCCCAACCACACAAAAATCCTAATTTCCAACTCTCTTCCCCTTCAGCCCGCACAACCCAAAGAAATGAACCCCTTTCTCTGCCATGCATTCCCTTAGGATGTTCCATTTCTCTTCCAAGGCTCTAATGCTACTAGTCAGGAAATATCAATGCTAGAAAATGCCAAGGATTCTCAGTTGTGCACAATATTTTCAGAACTGCCATCAATATCATGCACATAGGCATCCATTCCCTCCTAGAATGATCAGTAAATTATTACATCCATATAAAAATGTATTTCCTCCCCCGTCTATTCGTCTCTATTCCCAGACCTACATCACACTAATCAACAAGAACAGGGAAAGTGCATACAACCAAAAATGAATGAACCAACAAAACAAATGAGCCACCAAATGAATAACCCCCCAAGTAGCCAGCAGGTCAAGTTTAAATATCAAGGACATGGTCTCTCCAAGAGACTCATGAGCCCCAAGAGACAATGTGGTCTCTCAAAGATACTCATGTTCCACCTCACCCAAACATGGGTAAATAAAAGTTAAAAAATAAAGGAGCAGTCCTTCAACCTGCTCTCTTAGGGAATCATAACCCCCTATCTCTTTTCCTTGTCCATCTCACACCCAACAATGTATTTTATTAATGTGTGTGTGTGCGTAATACATTGTTGGTTGTGAGATGGAAAAGGATAAGAGATAAGGGGCTATGATTCCACGAGGGATGGGGATGAGGGGCTGCTCCTTTATTCTTTTAACTTCCATGTACCCATGTTTGGGTGAGGGGGAACATGAGTCTCTTGGAGAGACCACATTGTCTTTTGGGGCATGTGAGTCTCTTGGGGAGACCAAATCCTTGATATTTAAACCTGACCTGCTAGCTGCTTGTGGGGTTGTTCTTCTGGTGGCTCATTCGTTTTGTTGGTTCCTTCATTTTTTGTTGTATGGAATTTCCTCGTTCTTGTTGATTCATGTGCTTTGGGTCTGGGCATGGAGATGAATAGTTGGAGGAGGAGAGCCATTTTTATATGGATGTAAGAATTTATTGATCATTCCAGGAGGGAATGGATGTCTATATGCATGAGATTGATGGTATTTTTGAAGGTACTATGCACATATGAGAATCCTTCGAATTTTCCAACATTGAGATTTTCTTACTAGTAGCACTGGAGCCATGGAAGAGAAATGGAACAACTTGAGGGACTTCATGGTAGAGAAAGTGGTTCATTTCTTTGGGTTGTGTAGGCTAAAGGGGAAGAGATCTAGAAATTAGGATTGTTGTGTGGTTGGGAAAACCGGAGAGCTTGGTAGCTAACTACTGTGTGTTTATATTTGGCCTAGAACCCATGTGGATTCATAGCCCTGTCTTGGGGGTACACTAGTGTTCATAGTGAATGAACAACAATGTCTATGGTTGGGAGGAATGTACTTGGTCTACAACTAGTTTGTGAAGGATTAATTAAAGATAAGTGCTCTCCGTGTTTTTTGTATAATGTATATTCCCCTATGTATTATTATCTCTGAGATGATATGGATATGTTATGCTCATTTGTTGCTTATTGTTGTGCATGGAACGTTAAAGTATTTCTTTATGGTTTAGCATGTTCTTGGTTATTGCATGCTGATCATTTCTTGGATGGTTTCATGAGATTTATTAATTAAAGGTTGGTACTGAATTCAAAATCAGACGAAGAGGGAGAATTTTTAATTAGATCATTCTTGAAGGGCACTCCAGAGGTAGTGTGGCTCAGTCTGTTGGTGGTTGGGTACATCAAAAGGAGCTACAAATGAAATCACCCAAATGTTGAGGGCCATGTTAACCAGGATGGATTTCATGGAGGTAGCTTATAGAAGAGGCGTTGAAACACAAATTTAGGACGTGAGTGATGAGGAGAGGGAAGTAGAAGCCCCACAAGAGGAAGTTGAAACCTAATAAGAAATGACTATTAAGGAATTGTAAGATTCAAGAGGTATGAAAAAGATGGAAACCCTTACCTACTAAGGGAGCTTAAACCTGTAAGACTTGATTGATCGGATTGTGAGCATGGATACATTCTTTGAATTTTAGCAAATCGAAGACACCAAGAGAGTGAAACTTGAATGGAAAAAGTTGAAAGGGAATGCATCTCTATGGTGGGATAATATTCAATTGGACGGGAAGAGAACAAGGAGAAATAAAATCAGGGTATGGATCAGGATGATTACCAAGTTATAGGGTAAATTTCTTCCAGTGGATTACTCTTTGAACTTATTCAAGAAGTTTCAAAACCTAAGGCAAAAGGAGATGACACTGAAGGAATATACAAAACAATTTTTTATCTTGTCCATTAAATTTGGACAAAGTGATGAGGGATATAAGACTTTTTCTAGATACATAATGGCCATTATTATGCTATTCGATATTATTTAATAATTGTGAGAATTCGGTCAATTGGGAATGTATATCAACTTTCCTTGAACAATAACGAGAACTCAAGAAAGAAACCAAGTTCCCATGGTAAATGAATGAAAGGTATAGGTAACAACATGACTAAAAGAGGAAAAAGAAATGGAAGCAAAGGAGATGAAGGAAGTAATACCAATGGCGAAAATCAAGAAACAAGAAGAAATTATGAAGCCCTAGAGGTTAGAGAACTCCTATAGGTAGATGAGGACGATTTAGAGGAGAATGCTTAAAGTATGGATTGGAAGGACATAGAGTATATGAGTGTCCAAATAATTTAAATGTTAATAGAAGGAAATAAGGAAAAACTCATATTGCTTAAGGAGTTGAAATCACAATAAGATTAGTGCTTGGAGACAGCATTGATGAAGTGTATAAATAACATGGTGAAAGTGTTATGTTCTTGAGTGTTGTTGAAGATACGGTTCTAGCCTGAAGAGAAAGAGTTGAAATAAAATAAGGCAATTTTCAAAATTGAAGGTAATATTGAAGGTAAGTGTTGTTCATATATTGTAGATGATGGTAGCATTGAAAACTTGGTATCTAAGGATTTCATTGAAAATTTAAAGTTGAAATGCACCCCACATATGAATGCCCATGAAGACTTTTGGTTACAAAAGGGGCACAACATCACTATGTCTTAGCATTTCTTTATGAATTTCCATATAGGGAATTATCATGATAAATTATTATGTGGTGTAGTGTAAATGGAAACCTACCATTTTTTGGGGGAGAGGTCTTGGCCATTCAATTGAAAATTTGTTCATGATGGAGTAAAGAATACTTTTCTATTAGAGAAGGGAAAAGAGAATTTTAGGTTGTTTCCCATGAATGAGGAAAAATGAGACAACACCAACAATAGTAATAAAAAAATGGTATTAGAGTGATGATATGCACAACAAAGGAGTTTTTGAAGGAAGAAAGGAGGGAAAGACGTTGTTTTTCCATTTTTCCAATGAATTTAAGTTTGAAAGAGAAACGAATTGAGATGAAAACATAGGTTGCATTGTTGTTAATAGAGCTTAAGGGGGTTATTTAAAATGATCTATTGAAGGGAATGAAACTTGTAAGGAGCATTTCCCACCAAATTTTTTCTATTCTAGGTTCAAGTCTACCAAACAAAGTGCCACATAGATTGACCCCAACAAAAATTACGGAGATGAATAGAAAATTTTATGAGTTAGTGTACTAAGGATTGGTAAGAGAAAGCTTGAGCCCATGTGTATTACTTGTTGTACTAACACCAAGGAAAGGAGGAGAATATCAATAAATTATACTTTCGACATTAAACCTAACAAAAGAGAGGAAGGAAGATTTAAGATATAAAAGGAAATAAAAAATCAAACACACAATATGCAGAGATTTTACCCTGGAAACCAAAATGGGAAAACTGACATTCATTGAGTGTATTACTCTCTTGGTGTCTTATTCATTCAGAATAAAATGTTACATTCCTAACCTTGGTCCACACCTAAGACACAATCGACATCATACCCTCTTTATTTACACAAGGACAACCCCGTAGCCAATTTGACTTACATCTATGTGACCAACTGTAGATTTTAACCTTGTACAATATTTTACTAAAAACATATTTTCAATAAAAGAACAGAAAAGATACAATGGCAAATGCACACATTACACAAAGATTAATATAGGGATAACCTAGGACATTAAGCACACTCAACCAATAGAATAGGATCTTTAGTTTCCCGACCAACTATACTAGGTTGTAGGGATTTAACACTCTAATCAAACATAGGGATAACCTAGGACATTAAGCACACTCCACCAATAGAATAGGAGATTTGCTTTCTCGACCAACTATACTAGGTTGTAGGTCTTTAAAAATCTAATCAAACATAGGGATATTGAGGAAATTGCATTTAAATGTACTCGATTGCTTAAAAGGGAAGGGAGATTGATGGATGAAGTTTCTCATATGATGTAGAAGGGTGAGGTTGTTTAGAGATGAAGACTGGCGTAGGAGGTTGAGTAACAAAGTGCTCATTCAATAGTAAGGAAGACGAAATTCAGTGACCCTCTTTCCTATTAGAAATCCAATCTTAAAACATTTGGGGGTATGGGGGAGGGTGAGGGTGAGGGTGAGGGGGTAATAAAGGTTTGGTAGTGGAGATTGGTCGGGCTATCGATGGAGATTTGACTGTTCGTTGGTTTCCCATCAAACATACAAAAAGTTTTTGCGAAGATGAATTTTTGCAAGGTGAAAGGATTAGGGAAGTCGTTAAAATTTCTTGAGCCCTCTAATTTCTCTCATCTGATAGCTCTTACCTTTTGTGATGTTTTTTTATTTGGAATAAATTCGAAAAAGAGGTATCCCATAATGAATATTGAGCCATTGAGTTTTCCCATATTACTACTCCCATTTTCATTAGCTTACCATTCTTCACATTAATGATTTATGGGTCCCCTTCTAAGCAATTCTTCATGTGATGGTTTCGTTGGAAATTTATTTAGCTGCGTTGATTTTTCCCATTGGTTTTTAATATTTAATGGTGGTAGGATTATCAACACACTTGGTAGTAACAATTCGACAAAATAAAGATCAAGTTATTTTTTTATGTTTATTTTGATTCCTTTTCAGCCATTGTAAGCCTAGCTAAGATAGAGACCATCAAACACTCCCTTTTAGTATTTAGATGAAATTATTATTTATTTTTAGTGGTGGTTTAAGCCCATTTAGGCATATATTTGTAATTTCATATATCTGAAGTTTAATCTATACAAAGTGTTGGTTCTGTAAATATGAAATTCTTCATTATGTATGCTTGAGTCTTAAAGTTATGTGTGATTCCATTTGATAGTAATGTGATATGTGTGAATTTAGTATTAACAACCCTTGTGGTTGTTGTTGTTGCATGGCATATAGGATTGCAGTGGTCTAGTATTAGAGTAGGCTAAGACCTGTTGATGATTACAACTGCATGAGACATCCTCCAGGACACAGACTGAGTGAGTTGACTTGAGAGAGAGACCATGAGTTGGGTGTGCCCATGATATGGGTGTGTGGTTCCTATCTGAGATAGAGATGGAACGTTGTGCCCCTGTGTGAGGTGGTGAAGCCCATGAGATAGGTGTGTGGACATTCTTCTCTGAGATGGATATGGAATGTTGTGTTCCCCTGTGTAGGGAATCCCATGAGCTAAGTGTGTGGTTCCTCTATGAGAAGAAGATGAAATGTTGTGTGCCCATGTGTGGGGAACCCCATGAGTTGGGTGTATCGTTATGAGACATATATGCAATTATGTAATGGCCTCCTCTATGCAGATATTTGAGATGATGTGATATTCCAGATGATTCTCCCATGAGACATAGTGAGAAAGAGATTTGTTGAGTTGGGCGTGCCTGTGGCTGAGCACAGGTGAACATGATCCTAGGGGCTGAGCACTAGTGAGTGTGGTTCTCCTGTGAGATGCAGTAAGATAGAGATGTGGACATCCCCGTGGATGAGTACAAATGGATGTGCCCCTAGTGGCTGAGCACTAGCGGGTGTATGAGATCCCTTTCTATATTGTACAAGAGTTATACTTACTTGTAACCCTATTTGTGATGAAAAGGGTATAGGTCGACCCCACCATAAAGTGAAAGATAATTAATGTAAAAGATAATTAATATGATAATTATTAATTATATTGTGATTTATTGAGGTCGTCCTTGTTGTGCCAATAAAGACCACTATTGATAGGTTTAGCCTAATATAAGTAGAGGTAAATTCCCCATTGAGGAATCATATCATAAGTGTGAGTTTGGAAATTTCAACAAGTACTTACTTCTTGGGAAAAGTGCGCACCTCTCTTGGGCGCTAGTCTACTAGGGTTTGTGAGCACCCTTTTGTGTGCTAGGTTTTATGGTGGTGGATTTATTTCTCTTGAAGAATATAGAAAATAATTGGTTGGGTTTTCTTCCCTTGTTGAGAAGCGTTTACTAGGATACATCATGTGTACTTGTGCATGGTGTTTCTTCTTGTGATCTTGGTTGCTGCAACAAATTGTTTTATGGTTTAAGTAAAATGATAAAAATGTATTGAACTTCATGATTGAGCCTAGATTATTGAAAAATCAACATGGAATTAGAGCATAGGTCTTGAAGAACCCATTGCAAAAGAAAATTTCAGACATCCTTTCTCTTCTACAAAACCGTACGATCCTCCTAGGGTTTCCAGAAAATCTGTATGGCCTACCTTTCTAAGGATTTTCAGCACTTGTCACTTGGACGTTGGGGATAAAAAGTGTATAGGAGTGTACATGCTCCTCCAATGCACCTCCAACAAGCTTCAGATTTCATTTCTGAGCATTTTGACTTTTTGGCCCTAGGGTTTCTAAGGTTTCACTAATTTCTGCAGAAATTTCAGAATTAGGGTTTCTACAACTCATTGAAGGAGCTCTTCATCTCACCAGTGTTCTCCTATATTTAAAAGGCTTATTTTTGGCAGTCATAAGTCCAACAAAACCTAAAAGTGCTAGCCTAGCCTAGCCATTAGGTTTTTTAGCCTAGTTGACAAGGGTTTGTGAAAAATCTAAAATAATGATGAACATAATCATGATGGAAGACAAGCTTGGTGGTCCAAGAAAACTCGGTTCCTGGAAACCAATACTTCAAGGAGATGAATACATCAACATCTCAACACTCTCAGGTATGGTCCCTACCAATGATAATACTTGGTTAATTGGTAGTGGTGTCTCCAGGAACATGACCAGTTTTAGAGATCACCTAACAATTTTTGTTGAGAAAGAGACACATCTACCTGTTGTCCTTTTAGATGATGCCAGATATAATGTGAAAGGGGTTGGAACTTATACCTTCCAACTAGATTAAGATATGCAACTTCAACTAAGAGAAGTACTATATGTACCTGGAATGAAGAGGAACCTTGTCTCTATTTCTGCCTTGGAAGACAAAGGCTACAAGGTTACCTTTTCAGAAGGAAGAGTTCTTTCATGGCATAGAAGACTTGCTCACATTCATTATAGAGATCTCCCAGCTCTAGGGAAGATGGTAACAAGTCTTCCAGAGATACAGATTTAGCATAAATGTGTTTTCAAAGGTTGTTCTCTTGGCAAGAATGTTAAAGGATCCTTCTTGAGCAGTGACAATAGATCCAAGGAAATCTTGGACTTGATACATTAAAATGTGTGTGGGACAATGACTATTTCATCTCTGAATGGGTACTTGTAATATGTACTCTTCGTAGATGAACACTATTAGAAAACTTGGATTTACTTCCTGAAGAACAAGGATGGAGTCCTTGCAAAATTTCAGGAATTCAAAGCTCAAGTTGAGAACCCGACTAGAAGAAAGATAAAGGTACTAAGATCAGATAATGGAGGAGAATACACCTCCAAAGATTTCAACAATTTATGTATTGAAGAAGGGATCAAGAGGGAGTTCACAGTTCCTTACAACCCTCAACAAAATGGGGTTGCATAGAGGAAAAACAGAACTATCATCGAAGAAACCAAAGAAATGATACATGATCAAAGTGTACCTATGAATCTATGGGAAGAAGCATGCATGGAATCAGTGTATGTTTAGAACAGGAGTCCTCATCAGATCTTGAAGAAAATTACCCTAGAAGAAGCATTCACCGAAGTAAATCCTGAGATTGGACACTTCATGATATTTGGGTGCCCAATATATTTCCATGTACCCAAAGAGAAGAGATCCAAGCTAGATCCTTCAAGGAGAAAGACCACATTTGTAGGATACGATGAATCCTTGAAGGCATATTGGATCTACATTCCTAGTTAGAGACATATTGAAATAAGAAGAGATGTTACTTTTGAAGAAGAAATAGCCTTCCAAAGATCTAGAGAATCTCAGATGGAAATTGATAGTGAGACAATTCTTTCTCCCCCTTCAGTAGTTCATAGGGAGACATACATTATTCCAGTTGATCTAGTTGTCCCAGTTGATCTAGTTGTTCTAGCTGACCCAGTTTCTCCAATTGACATGCCCAAAGATATTACAATAGGACATAAAAGGCTTGCTTGGGCCCGAAAAAATCTATAGGAAGTAGAGGGAAATACAAACCCTCAAGGGACAACTAGAGAGAGAAAGAGACCAAAGATATTCTCAAGGTACATGTTATCCATGAGCCACATCATTGAATCTGAGCCTTATTGTCATGGAGAATCTTCAGGTGAACAGGTATGGCAAGATGTCATGAGAGAAGAATATCAATCCATATTGAAAAATGATGTATGGGATATTGTTCCGAGACCAGGGAGAAAGTTTGTAGTGACTTCCAAATGGATTTATAAAATCAAGCATGCAGTTGACGAAAGCATCGAGAAATACAAAGCGAGATTTGTAGCCAGAGGGTTATGCAAGTAGAGGGAGTTGACTATGATAATTTTTCTCTAGTATCCTGATACACTTCCATCTGTTCCATCATTGCACTAGCCGCTTCCATGGGTTGGAAGATACATCAGATGGATGTAAAAACAACCTTTTTCAATGGTGAAATTGAGGAATAAGTTTATGTCGAGCAGCTAGAAGGATTCGTTATACACAACAAAAAATATCATGTGTGCAGGTTGAAGAAAGCCCTATACTAAAGCAAGCACCTCGTGCTTGGTATGGGAAAATGGATGGATTCCTGATGAGTTTGGGCTTCAACAAGAGTGATGTTTATCCAAACCTATATTATCACATTGATGGAAACGAGTTCTTAATCAAAGAGACTCATCGCTAAATGAAAATAAGCCTTGAAAACTAAATTTGAGATGAAGGATTTAGGCTTGATGCATTACTTCTTGGGACTAGAAGTATGGCAGAGGACATATGATATTTTCATAAGTCAAGGAAAATATACTGTGGAGATATTGAAAAAGTTCAGCATGACATAATGCAAATCCATGCCTACACCAATGGTGATGGATTTAAAGAAGACAAGTGATGTTGATTTAGGAGATATTGATCCACACTTGTACAGACAGTTGATTGGATCAATGATGTATCTGGTTAACACAAGACCTAATATATGCTATGCAGTGAATGTGCTCAACCATTTCATGAGACAACCGATACAGACTCACTGGATAGCAACAAAACATGTATTGAGATACCTACGAGGCACATTTGGATATGGACTAAGATATGACGCCAATGTAGACTTGAGCCTCCAGGGATATGTCGATGCAGATTGGGCAAGGAGCATAGTGGACCGGAAGAGCACCTCTGGTTTTTTCTTTACTTTA
>JASDQU010683935.1:1042-12769 GCA_032191745.1 Picea mariana | reverse complement strand
ATTAATTATATTGTGAGTTATTGAGGTCATCCCTATTGTTCCAATAGACACCACTGTTGATAGGTTCATTATAATATAAGTAAATGTAAATTCCCCATTGAGGAATCATATCATAAGTGCGAGTTTGGAAATTTCAACAAGTACTTACTTCTTGGGAAACATGTGCACCTCTCTTGGGCTCTAGTCTACTAGGATTTGTGAGCACCCTTTTGTGTGCTAGGTTTTATGGTGGTGGAGGTCTTTCTCTTGAAGAATATAGAAAATGATTGGATGGGTTTTCTTCCCTTGTTGAGAAGGGTTTCCCAGGATACTTCTTGTGTACTTGTGCATGGTGTTTCTTCTTTTGATCTTGGTTGTTGCAACAAATTGTTTTATGGTTGAAGTAAAATGATAAAAATAGAATGAAATTCCTTCTTAAGCCTAGCTTATTGAAAAATTAATAAGACCTACATGTGAATCAAAGAAAAATTCTAGCCAAGGAGAGCATGTTGGATAGAATTGTTTTGGGAGAAAAGGTATCTCCAACAAAGGGAACTTGTTGGGTAGAGTTGTGATAGGCATACAACATAAGAAAGTAGTAGTATGACACACAAAATGGGAGCAGGAGTACCAATATGGGGCATAGGGAAATGTGGAGGATTGCAACGTACTAAACCACCAAGGTTGGCCATGCTACTTCTAGAATTCCCTTCAAGATGCTCTGATACCAATCTGTGGCGTACCCAGCCCCAAATAGGCTGGCCATGCTACCTCAAGAATGCACTTATTGAACCAATTTTGAAATCTTGTTCAAAGAACTACCAAAGAAGCATGAAAGGAACACATGAAATAAACAAGATTAATGCTAAACCATCCAAGAAATGAACAACATGCCATGCACAATAATAACCAACCATCATGCACATAGAATTACATCTAAGATATAAATAAATACACAATGGAATATAAATAAATACACTAGGAAACACATAGATCACTTATCATTAATTGAAACATTCACCATCTGGTTTCAAATCAAGGACGTTCCTCCCAACCATAGACATCGTTGATCATTCACTCTCAACATTAGTGTCACCCCCAAGTTAGGGATATGAATCCACAAGGATGGGTCCTAGGCCAAATATAAATACACAACAATTAGCTACCAAGCTCTCAGGTTTTCCCAAACACACAACAATCCTAACTTCTGTCTCTCTTCCCCTTCAACCTGCAAAACCCAAAGAAATGAACCCCTTTCTCTGCCATGCAATCCCTTAGGTTGTTCCATTTCTCTTTCAAGGTTCTAGTGCTACTTGTCAAGAAATCTTAATGATAGAAAATTCCAAGGATTCTCATGCATAGTAATTTCAAAACTACCATCAATATCATGCACACATGCATCCATTACCTCCTAGAATGATTAGTAAATTATTACAGTGATATAACAATGGCTCTCCTCCTCCATATATTTGTCTCCATGCCCATACCCATAGAACACGAATCAACAAGAATAAGGAAATTACATACAACAAAAAATGAATGAACCAACAAAATGAATGAGCCACCAAAAGAACAAACCCCCAAACAACCAGTAGGATGGGTTTAAATATCAAGGATGTGGTTTTCCCAAGAGACTCACATGCCCCAAGAGACAATGTAGTCTCTCCAAGGGACTCATGAGCCCCTTGATCCAAACGTGGGTAAATAAAAGTTAAAAAAATAAAGGAGAAACCCCTTTACCTCCTCTCTCATCGAATCATATCCCCCTATCTCTCGTCCTTTTCTGTCTTACAACCAACAATATATATATATATATATACACATACATACATACATAATACATTCTAATGATAGGGATTAAAGCCATGGTGTTACATCCCCATTCCATTATTTTGGCACTATCCTCAATGCACAACACCATACCGATGTTCTTGATATTACAAATCTAGTCTCTCTGGCCCCTAATATGCACAAACAGTCCAACCAATGCTTATACACATAGGCACTCCAACCTAAAAATAAAACATGCATACATAGGCACTCCAGCCAAAATGTGCATAACTATTTTACAATTTATAATTATGGAAGCAGTTCCAACTAGAAATCTCACATTCCCCATTTGCCTGCATAACCCAAGGAGTGTACCTCCTTCTATTCTCTATAGTCCTTCAGGTTGTACTACTTCTCTTTGGGGCTTCAATGCACTCAACCAAGAAGTTTCTAGGGTTGTGGCTCAAAGAACTCTAGCTGCAACAAGTCCACTGGACCTGCTTCATTCAATTCCTTTATCTTTGAGCTCAATTTATTTATGGTGCTCTTCTTCTTGAGCTTCCAAATTCAGTAGTCAACATCTCATTTGTATTACAAACATATAATCATCATGATATATGATCATAACAATTTTAAATTTCAATTTTCCAAATATGTTTATATAGGAAAACAAAGTTTCCCAAGCATTAGCTTCCTTCTCATAATTTGTTTGGCTCTTGCAATAGTAGATATTAGTATTGCTTATGGTATTAGATCATGCCATATCCAAGACCATTCTACCTACAATTTTCCAAATTACACTTAGCCAAACAAATTGTTAGCATACCATAACGATTTGTAATTATAAATTTCTCAAATATGTTTTTTATAGAAAATAAAAAATTTGCAGGCTTGAGCTTCTTGCTCATAATGGTTGGATATTGCATTAGTAGATATCAGTATTCCCTTATGGTTTTATATCCCTTCCACATAAATATTCAATTATGAAACTATCATTCCTGTAATGAATTATCATTCTATCTTCGTAACATTTTAACAACTCGAAAAAGTGATCTCAGAATTGTAACAAACCAACAATTGAATCATTCCTATCCATTATATAACTACTCTAAACTTAAAATTTCTTGTTGAAATATCTAACAACTCTCGAAATGTTCTCAACTTCAAGAGTTAGCATTAATCAAATCATTTCAGTTGTTAGCAAATTCATTACTAAGAAATATAATATATATACATTCATTCACTAAAATGCATTCAATAATTCCTTTAAGCATAAACAAATCTATGTTAGCCTACACGTGTGCAACTCTACCACTTGCACACTTTTATAACTTACTCATGCATACCTACTCAATTCACCTTTGCATTGATAGAGAGTTCATTTCTAATCCATGCATCCATCATGGTGAATTGGAAGGTCTAGCCAATGCCTCAACACATCATCCAAACACTTCCTAATTACTTGCTTAACTATTTGGATGCCTTCCTTTTCAACACAAACACAACACCAAGAATATAATTCTTGGGTGCTCTTCAGTGTTGGAAAAAAGGTTGCAGTCCAAACATAAAATATAGAATGAAAGATATTGGATCCTTATGTGGAATCATATCCTTTCCATATCCAATAATGTCATGGCCTTCACTTCAAAAATGTCTTCCTCTCAGTCTGGTCTCCTCCCAGACCATTGGAATTTCAATAGTATACCTGTGAAATTCATGGATATGTATCCACATGGCTGCCACATTTACCCAACTTCTTGTTTTCTTAGACACACCCAATGCACTCGTGATCCCAACTAGCATGTAACATGGATAATTCAAGCCTCCTCTTTCTTACAGTCACTCACCCTCCAGGATCAGGAATCCTCTTCTTTGTTACAATGTTAAGGTCTGGCCAATGCCTCGACACATCATCCACACACTTCCTAATTACTTTCTTGACTATTTTGATGCCTTCTTTTTCAACCCAAATAGAACACCACGAATATAATTCTTGGGTGATCTTCAGTGTTGGAAAAAAGGTTGCAGTCCAAACATCAAATATAGCAAGAAGGCTTCCTCGCACATGAAGAGTATTGAGACTTATATATTCTTATAGCCAAGGCGTCCCTCTGGCTTTCTCCAACATGGTATATCTCTCCTCAATGATGATCAAGGAATACCATGAGGTTCAATGTCGCAATAATTTCCTTTCCATGATTTCCATCTTAACGACCATCATTTGTCCCTTCTAGAGAGATCTATCATCTAACCTGTATCATATGCATAAAATAACCATGAGATATTTTACACCAATTTTCAATCAAAACTTTTAAACATGTTACTCATAGGTTTCCAATTTCACTTATCCATTTTTCAGATTTGTTCCATATAGGAACTCAGATCCCACAAGTATGAGACCCCTTCTCATAATTGTTTGGATTTTTGCAACAACATGCATCAACCTTCCTTATGAACTTACTATGTTGTTGTATCCTATACTATCTTCCTACAATATCAACCTTCACACAACCAAAGAGATTGTTAGCATTCCATGCACATTTACCATGGCCATGTTGGCCCTTGACCAAGTTTTGAGGATGCTTGGTTAGGTTTGACCTATTTTGGAACTTCGACAGGCTATCGAAGGTGAAGCGGAGATCGCGGGATCTCGACCCCTTTTTAGGGAAATTTTGGGTTTTGGGCTTATGTAATGGGTATGGGGATGTCGACCCATGGGTTTACCCATGTTTTGGCCCTTTTTTAATATATAAATAGATGTCTAGGCAATGTAAGAAAGATACCAGGGCCTATAAGAGCCAAGTTTGTAAGTTGTGCTAAGTGCAAGTGATAGTTGTAAATTCTTTGTGCATACTGTGTGAGGTTTGCAAGGCTAAGTGCAAGTGACTGTAAGAGATTGTGTAAAGGTTTTGCGATGTACCCTAGCTCGAGGAAGGAAGATATGGAGAGGTGCACGCAGATATCCTGTCTTCTGTGGAGTAGGATTTTGATGCTATGTGCCTGTAAGAAGCTTGATCGAAGATAATAAAGAAGAGAAGACTTGGTGGACATAGCCCCAGGCTGGGGTGAACCACGCATATCTTGTGTTGTGGGATTTTTGTGCATTATGGTTGTTATATTGTTTATATGATTCATTCTTAGTGTAATGATGAATGATTAGATGAATATGATATCTTAGTTCCTAATGATGTGAATAAGATGTGAGATCTGATCTGTGTTGATATGCTTAGTGCTTGAATATATTATATCTGGATGAATATTGCGATGCTCTGTTATTAGGGTTTATCTACGCTGTAAACAAAGGCTGAATACTAATGAACTATAACTGTTAAGTGCTCTATTAAGGTGTTACAATCACAGATCTGTGTCCCAGCTAAGGTTGCAGACACTGGAGTCCTACAACCACCCCTGCCTCTACCTTGGGTGAGACTTCATCTACTTCGCAGGTGTTGCTGAAAGGGTCGGTATTTATGGTTTTGTTGGTGCACTATTGAAGTGTTGAACCCTGGGTCTGCCCCTGTGCCAACAAATGGTTCCGTTGTTGGGACCTGAAACTGTGATTGCTAGGAACTGAGGAAAAGAAATAAAGCTCTGTGCGTAGATGTGTTTCTTTAGTGCTCAATATTCTACTTGACTGCGAGGCTCTGTGCTAAGAAAGGAGGCAGATTTGAAGAAAAGAGGTAAGATCAGTGAAATTTTTTGATTAAAGAGGTAAGATATGAAAATATTTTCGCTTTGATAAAGGTAAGATAAGTGGAAATTTTTGTTTCGAAAGTATTTATCTAGGTATGTTTGATAAATTTTGTCCTAGTCTGAAAACTAGGGCATAGTTAGAAGAAAGAAGATTTGATATGAATAGATCTGATAGAAATAATGAAAGATATGTTATTCCTATGCATAGAAAGAATGTTTGGACTAACAAATGGATGCAGGATCCTAGGAAGAATTTTCTGCAGGTTAGCTACCATGATCCTAGTGCGCAGTACAAGAAAGGTTGGGGATCATTTAAGAGAAAGAGAGGATTAAACCTATGTTACAACTGGAGAAGGTCAGACCATATTGCTAAGGATTTCCCTGATAGAAGACCTAGTTGACTTTGTTGCAAATCTATGGACCATGACATTCTGGATTTCCCTAGAATGATTGCTAAGGTTGAAAGAATGAATATGAGACAAGAAATCCTTGAGAAAGGCCAAGAAACTAAGATCATGGTAGAACCACAGAAAGAATCAGAGACTGTATTACTACAAATGAAAGAAATCTTGAATGATCATAGAGACATCAATCTATCAGATATCTTAAAAGACAAAGAATTCATAGAAGCAAGAATAGGAGACTTCGACATAGACTGTGTTCTGGATGAGGAAACGTAGGTGAATATTATGACATAAAGAACTTGGGAAATTTTGGGAAGGCCTGCTATGGTTCCTTCATTGGGAGGAATAAGATTATTTAGAGGAAAGTTAATAACCCTATGTGGAAGACTTACCCATATTCTATGAGTGCTTATGGCACTTCGACATAAGAAGAATTTGAGGTTGTTAAATTTATTGAGAACAACGCCCCATTTACTTTGTTGATAGCAAAACCTTGGATTGAGAAAGATCAGATCCAGAGAAAAGAAGAAGAAGCCCTAGAATAGAAAAATCAATCCTTAAAATATTTCATGACTAGGAGAATAACACACTTGATAGAAGAACAGGAGAATAGGTTGAAGCCCAGAGGCTTGGGTGCCGAAGTTGAAAGAACGCGAGATAATAAAGCACTTATCCCAAACAACGAAGAAGTATTACCCTTAAACCTTATGAAAGATCATCAACAACACAAAGTTATTATGCCAAGAGAAGATAAGAATTAGAATGGGAAGAGGAACCGAGTAATGTAGATCACAGGGAAGAAGGTTAGAAATATCAGTAAGAAGAAAGCAAAGTTAGAAAAATTGCAAGAAGCTTCAGAAAGAACTTCGTATAACGAAAGTCTCCAAAATTCAAACTTCGCCGGAATATCAAAGAAGATTAGATTGGAACTTCTCCATGGTAGAGAGATATGACCATTGGAGGCATTATAACCATTAGATTGATGTTTCCGAACGGTTAGAACAAGCAGTTATGATAAAAAACCTCGCCATCAGACCATTGACCACGTCGTAATGGACATAAATGCATTGATGAAGGCTTCTTGTCCGTTGGAGAGATCTGTTACCTTGCTATCTACTTAGTCCATCGAATGTTTCACTGAAAACACTTTCATGAATTGTATCTGAGCCAACAAAAGAACTCATTTCTACTGTGCTGTGTTTACTAAGATTTCAGCACCTATTCTATTACATTGAGGATTCATTCATTGACATGATTTATTCGATCGAGAGCATGCATGTCAGATGAAATCAACACCATAGAGAAGTTGGTTGAAGAAGTTCTAATCAATCTGATGGCCAAAAAATTAATGTCCGTAGGAATTCAAGCTTCATCGACAGGAGGAGTCCAGGCCTCCTTGTCGACTACTCATGGATATTGACCATCCCGAGGTACAACCAAGAAAATAACCAAGAATGGAGATGACTTGGCGAACGCGAAGTTAATCCTAACTATCCTGCCCGACTACATCCCGCCTCTGGATAGCACGGTGAGTCATGACAGTGTCCCAAGGGACTTAGATTACACTCTGGTTACTGCATACCTCCTGAAGAGGATACGTGGAGCTCGACCGTAGCTAGATAATATCATGGCATTAAAATTCAACGACTTCAACCTAAGGGATCACAAGAACTACAACATGATCGCTCCTCACAGGTATTTGACTAGGACAAAGGGGAAGAAGTCGAGGATAATCCCCCAACCATGGACTATGGACCTCGCACAGTCCATTGTCCTGAACGTAATGAAGATACCACATTTTGGAAGGCACCAGGAAGTTAAAGTGTGCATTAATATCCTATTGTCGTGCTTCCATGGCAGCTATCTGTAGCTAGATAAACAAATCACCATCGATCCGGCGCTGATCAATAGGATCACCAAATTGAGCATGTAGGGACCCAACCCATAAGACTTCTATGCAGGGAAGGCTGCAGACCGCGCCCTGACGTAGAGGAATAAAGATACCCATGGCGATGTAGAAAAGGGGACATGAGGCTACAAGGTATCTTCCATTCATAATGGCGCAGTGCGCTTGGCCTGCCAATTGATCACAGGAAATCTAGTGAGAAAGAACAAACCCACGCAGGTCACAGGGTTCATCGTTGACCTTGCTAGAAAATGCATGGAAGGACTACAGATGAACTGGGCAAAGTACTTAGTCAACCAGTTAGAATTGGATTTCCACGAAGCTCAGGATCAGGGCTATGAGTTCCATTTTAGCTGGTTGCTGATCCTTATCACATTTACTGGTTGGGAGATGCCGGAAGGTGTGACCTTCCCTAACATTGAGCCATTGGAGCTGCTCACTGTGAATTTCACCACGCTTTGGTATTCGAGCGGTATGCAGAAACAATGAAAGTCAAACGTGGTATTCCATACCTACTATATCTAGTTAAAGAGGGATATTGGGGCTATCCCTCATATGACACCGAACACCCTGTACCGATTCATGCCCCTTATGAAGTTCCGTGCAGATCGACACTTTATTTATATCATTGTGTGCGCAAGCAAGTGTAAAGAAGAGATTCAATCATAATATAAGCTCAGAGAGGAAGACCTAGAAGAAATAAGTAAGGATTGGACTGCAGATCTCTTTATCCCTGTTGACCCCACAGATTTTTCCGACCCCGAACTAATTGGCAACCCGAAGGCCACTCGTGAAGAGCATGACACACCTGGAACTAGCAGAAGGAAAAAGACTGAAGAGGTCCAGCAACTGAGTAGTGCATCAGAAGAAACTGCTTCATAATCACCTGGACAAGGAGGTGATGATGAAGTAGATAAAGAAGATATCAATGGAAAAGAAGATCATTAGAAGCAAGGAAAAGTAACACCACCTAGGGATCCTGTTGATGAGGCTGATCCCTCCAAGAAAAGGAAGTTTTCCCCCAAGAAACCTATTTCTCGGAAGAAGTCCAAATCTACTAAGACTAAGCTGCAGACTGTACTCATGCTCGATGAATTCGACTTCATCATCACAGCCATATTCGACGCCTCGCAGGACCTCTTGCAGAACAATGAATCCAAACAAGAAGCCATGTATGATAGAATTGAGACAGAACTCAGAGGGGTACAACAGACCCTTCACTCTAGCTTCGCAGTGTCCACTGCGCCCCCACCATCAGAAGAACCAAAGTTGGGAGATGAGCCTACCCAACTCCACAGAATAGCTGATGTGACCGAAGATCACCTTCGTCATGCACAAGAAGAAAAAGAACAAGCCAGAGTGGCCCTGAAGAAAGCATAGGAGAAATTAGTAGAGCAATGTTGAGTTGTGCAACAGGAGAAGTATGACCTCCAAACAAAATTTGAAGAGAAGAAATCATAGATCTAGCGAGAGAAAGAATAGTTTCTCGCGAAGCAGATTGGAGTAAAAGAAGCAGTCAACAGAGAACTTTGCTCTATGAAAGGGTTAGAGAAAAAAGTGGAAGAACCAGTGGAGCATCAAGTAGCGCAGCTTACTGAAGCCATCCAACATCTTCAACAGATAATAACAAACCTAGAGCTACAAATAATGCCAAGCACTCTGCAGGATGTGCGAGACCAAAGATAAGCCACTTCCCAGAGCACAGTTGAGAGAATCAAAGAATTAGTTTTGGAATGTAAACAACTAAGTGATCACAGCACATAGACTTATGAGCGACTTACTGAGGACCCTGAATTGAAGACACTAGAGTCATAGCTCCAGGAAGAAAAGAAGCAAGCATTAATAGTACAGGTGCAGCTGAAGCTCCTATCATCAGTTGAAAGAATGAAATGATCCTAGGAACAATGCACTGCTCAACAACAGGTCCACACCATACAGAGAAAAGTCATGGAAGTGACTCAGAGGCTTCAACTAGTCCAGGACGAAGCTTGCCAACTTTTTGAGGAGATTGAAGGCAGAGGAGTAGAGCTAGAACAAGTAGTCACTGTAGTCGAACAACGCTTAGAGGGACCTGTCAAAGAAGAAGTTATCCAAGAGTTTGTTGAGCATGAGGCCTTGGAGTAGCAGCAGGTCAAAGCAGCTCGAGCTAGACTCAAGGATTTTGAAGCATAGCTACCGAGACTAGAGTGACTTGGGACGAGTCACAAGTGAGTGTTGGGGTTTTTTTGGCCCTTAACCAAGTTTTGAGGATCCTTGGTTAGGTTTAACCTATTTTGGGACTTTGACAGGCTGTCGAAGGTAGAGCACAAGTCGAAGCGGAGATCATTGGATATCAGCCCCCTTTTAGGGAACTTTTGGGTTTTGGGCTTATGTAACGGGTATGGGGATGTCAGACCATGGGTTTACCCATGTTATGGCCCTTTTTTAATGTATAAATAGATGTCTAGATGATGTAAGAAAGAGACCGAGGCCTAGAAGAGCCAATTTGTAAGTTGTGCTAAGTGCAAGTGATAGTTGTAAATGCTTTGTGCATACTATGTGAGGTTTGCAAGGCTAACTGCAAGTGATTGTGTAAAGGTTTTTTGTTGTACCCTATCTCTGGGAAGGAGGATCTAGAGAGGTGTGCGCAGATCTCTTGTCTTCTGCGGAGTAGTATTTTGATGCTATGTGCTTATAAGAAGATTGACCGAAGATAATAAAGAAGAGAAGAGTTGGTGGACGTAGCCCTAGGCTGGGGTGAACCACATATATCTTGTGTTGTGGGTGCTTTGTGAATTATGGTTGTTATATTGTTTATATGATTCATTCTTAGTGTAATAATGAATGCTTAGATGAATATGATAGCTTAGTGCCTAATGATGTGAATAAGATGCAAGATCTGATCTGTGTTGATATGCTTAGTGCTTGAATATATTAGATCTGGATGAATATTGCGATGCTCTGTTATTAGGGTTTATCTATGTTGTAAACAAAGGCTGAATACCAATGAAGTATAACTGCTAAGTTCTCTGTTAAGGTGTTACAATCAAATATCTGTGTCCCAGCTAAGGTTGCAGACACTAGAGTCCTGCAACCACCCCTGCCTCTACCTTGGGTGAGACTTCATATTTTTTGCAGGTGTTGCCGAAAGGGATGGTAGTTAGGGTTTTTTGGTGCGTTGTTGAAGCATTGAACCTTTGGTCTTCTCCTATGCCAATAGGCCACAAACTATGTTCAAAAATAATTGTGCATACTAACAATTGCATCACTTTTGTTCACTAATTATATGAACAATAAAGAAACTATTATTCTTTACACATGCATTATTTCCATATACCAGTTTCTTTAATGCATTCAATCATCATAATAATTCAACCAATGTGCCAATGTCCATGGCCACATTTACACACAATGCACCTTTCCATGCTTAGTTGGAACTCAACCAACCTCTCTCCACATGGATTCTTTATCAACAATTATTTCTATAACATGTTTATACCTCTTATTTTCTTTGTTTATTAACTCATAACCAACACATTCCTACATGTTTTTATGTCATATGAATGCATTCTACAATTAAATAACTTTTATAAGTATCACATACCTTCTTCCTTTACCATATCGAATGGTAAATCATTCCAATGAATGCATTGAAAACATATAATATAATCACTTTAAATGTTAAATGTTGACTGAGGAAATTCTTACGTACATTCCCTTCAACATAATACATCAAATTCATACCTTCATAAATTCCATTTAATTGGTTTAATGCTAATTTATTAGTTGGTAATAGTAGGAGCTGCCATGCCTCCTTCACCAACCTCTTATTCAACATTTCATTTTTTGGTTGCTCCTTCATATGGATGGCTTCCATATGAATCACCAACAACTTTAGCCATGAAATAAATTCCTCTTTCCTATACAAAAACCATCATTATCACCTTTACACACACACACACACACACACACACACACACACACACACACACACAC
>JASDQU010683934.1:52545-64928 GCA_032191745.1 Picea mariana | reverse complement strand
GGGATAAGTATTTTTATTATATTTTATTTACACATAATTGATTTTAGGGAGAAAAGGGGTTACATGAGCTTCTTGGGAGGAAGGCCATGTGGTTCTTGTTTTCATGTAATTATATAAACATCCCTTAGGGGTTGTTTTGGGGGGGTGGTTCTTCTTCTTCTTCTTCGTCCACTCACTTGTTTTTCTAGGTTCACTTGTTCTTATCCATTCACTATTACACCCTTATCTCTCTTTCATTTTTGGTGCCTCATTATTTCTAATCCATGTGCTCTAGGTCTGAGCATGGAAACAAATGGCTGGAAGAGGAGGACCATTGCTAGATGTATGTAATAAATTATTGATCATTCCAGGAAGGAATGGATGCCTGTGTGCATGCGATTGATGGAAGTTCGGAAAGAACTGTCCACAACTCAGAATCCTTGGATTTTCTAGTAGGGATATTTATTGACCAGTAGCAATCAAACCCTGGAGAGAAATGGAACATCCTGAGGGACTGCATGGCAAAGCAAGGTGTTCATTTCTTTGGGTTATGCAAGCTGAGGGGGAAAGAGAGATGAAAACTCATATTTGTTGTGTGGTCTAAAAACCTAAGATCTAGTTAGCCAACTATTGTGCATTTTATATTTGGCCTAGGACCCATCCTTGTGGATTCATAGCCCTGGCTCAGGCGTGACCTACTGTTGAGAGAAAAGCAATAGCAGTGTCTATTGTTCGGAGGAATATCCTTGTTCTGCAGCCATTTGGTGAATGTTTTCTTGAAAAGATAAGTGCTCTACGTTCTTTCTATATAATGTATATTCCATTGTGTATTTAATTATCTTTGAGATATGTATTTGTAATGTGCATGTCTATAGGTTATTTTTGTGCATGGAACATTGTTTATTTTTATTATGTTCTAGCATGGATATTGATTAATGCATGTGGGTCTTTCATGCTTGATTTCAGATTGATATCAATTCAAAAGAGAGTTTTTGGAGTAGCATGGCCAGCATGTGGGTGTGTGGGTACGTTACAAAATGGTATCAGAACTTCTGGTTGAAACATTGGACTGGTATGGGCAGCAACTATTGGACATGGAATTTTCCTTAAGAATGAATATGTCCTGGAAAAATTAAAGATAAGGAGAGATAGCATTGTAGAGATCACGCAGAAGCTTGAGCGTTGTGCAACCAGAGATCCTTTGTAAAGGATCGTAGAATTGTTAACATTCCCCTTTAAATTTGGGAGCGATCACAACTATTGAATCAAGGAGTTATGGATTGTTAGATCATAAATGAGGTGGACGAGGACTATTAGATAGAGGTGAAATGAGGGGATGGGTGGGATTAAGTCCCAACTGTCAGATCAAGTTGGTCAATCACCAGCCGTCGATCGAAGCCAAACAGAAGATGGAGACTCAAAAACTTCGTCACTTGAGTGATTATGGGAGGCAGGGAAGAAGCATGACATGTGGAACGCTGAAGTCGTGAAATCTCACCGAATTTCTGATTTGATAAGAAGTTTGGGTGAAATATTCGTCGTTGATCATGGTCATCCGGAGTTGACCACTTCGGGAATTTTAACTCCAGGAGAATAGAACCATTTTAGAACTATTATAAACTAGAGTCTTGGTGTTTCGAATTCCTGAATTCCCATTGACTATTAGATCAAGGGAAGGACTTTGGGAGCAATGCCAACCGTTAGATCAGAAGTACAAGGATAGACAAGTTTTGGTACTTTGGAACTTTGGAACTTCAATGATTACTAAAGACTAGTACAAGCCCTGAGGTGCCATAGTTGGGAAGAGTCGAAGTTGTGAAGTGTCGAATCCATGAAGTGTCAAAGCCATGAAGTACAAAGTTGTAGCCGTGAGATCACGCACGTTGTTTGATCTAGAGTGGAGGAATCTAGATTGTGCATTTGGTTGATGAAATTTCTTATGCCACGTAGTAGGGGTGTCGTATGGGGACACATGTCAAATGAATTCAATACCTTTTGGACCCCAACCTGTCCATTTCCGAGTGACACATGGAAAATTTCCATGAGTCCATGTCACCATAGGTGACATCAATATGCCATGTATTCTATGGGTGTATGGCCTTCAGGGGTGTCCAACGTCTCTACCAACGAAAGTGTTGAAGACCGAAGTTGCAAATTCACACAAACGGTCGATCTAAGATCCCATCAGGACCTTTCTCAATCGTTATAACAAGAAGTGGAAGGATGGGATAAGCACTTTGAAATATATCCCTCTTGGTAAGTGGGACGACTCGAGAGTTGAAATGCCCTGGAGCGCTAAAGTCCTGAATTAATTAAGGACCGTCCATCCCAAATCTTTATTAAGTCGTAGCCATCCGATTAATCTAGTGGAAGCGGAGGGGTTAACCGACGATAAGAAATCATCATCACTTTATGACCACTTCAGCAGGTATAACTCTAGAGGAGTTGAGAAACTCACAAGTGGCAATGCCTCAGAGTCCCAAAGTAACAAATTCATGAGGGATGTTGATCTAAGCCCTCCAGGATTCCTTGTGACAGTCCAATTAAATAAAGGAAGGATAGGGTAAGCACTTCAACGAGTAGAACTCTGGGGGGAGTTGAACGACTGGAGAATTGTAATGTCCCAGATTCTCGGAGTGCCAAATTCCTAAATTAATTAAGTACCATCCATCACAGTGCCTAATTAAGTTGTGACCGTTAATCTTGTTGAAGCCTCTAGATGGGGTGGGACCATCCATTCGACGGGAGATTAAATCTTGATCGTCCGATATGCTAGTGGAGTTAATAGAAGGGTTAGGCGAAGTTTATTCCAGGAGAAATTGGAATATTGAAAAGGGAGAATAGCCGAAGGCTGAAGTCCGTAGGACTTGGTCCCAACGTCGGTCTCATGATAAAGTAAAGGGGTCAATTAGAGGCGCAAAGGGCCTAGAAGTAACCAAGCCCTCAGACATTATGCTCGAACAAGATCCTTTGTAGAATAATACAAAGGAATCAACTAAAGAGATAATAAGCCCATGGTTTCGAGTCATGGTCACATGGAAAGTGGTTTGAAGGAATCTCATGTACAGAATTCGAATGTTGTACCAGTTAAAGCAGTTGTGGAATATTTAGACAAGATCTTGTTGCAAAAAAAAAGAAAAGGGGTTGAAAGTGATTTTTCGGGAGGCCATAACTTTTAGCTCAGATATCAAATTCGGGAAAGAGTACAGTCATTGAAAAATTGATTCATAGGAGAATGACCTAGAATTATTCTAATTTGGATAACTATGATATAATTCTTCATGAATTAAGCAGAAACATTACATGTAAATTCAATTGGCAGATTTCTATAATATGTATAATTCTAACAAAAAGGGTTGCTTGCATATTTGGTAGGATTATAGATTTAATTGGATCAATTCAAGTTTAGGATTGGATATCATATTCATGGAAGCATGAAAGAGCATGTAGAAGTTGGTTGAGGAAACAAATAACTACAGGGAAAGTATGTAAAAGTGGATAAAGAACTCAAGAATAGTGGAACAAAAGTATTAGTCAACAACTTCATGATCTGAATAAATTGCAGGTACAACAAAGGAAATAATCCTCACATAGGATATGAATCTAGCAGGTTAAAATTTTCATTGATGGGCATAGCAGGGAAAAATAAGGCTCCCTAGCCTTGAAGGTAGAAATGTGTAGACAATTGTAAGCTTGATGTGAAAGAAAACAAAGAGCTGAAGAGGTTGTGTGTGAATAATCTCTAGATGTTAAGCATAGGAGTTACAGGGAAGGATTTGTCAGATATGAATTACATACTTGTCTAAAACTACTCAGTGAAAGAAATCCACTTCTAATATCAAAGTTTACAGTGGAAGCAGGATGCCAGTGCAGAGAAATTGGAGATAGAAAAATGAATGCTCTTTCACTTGAAAAGTGTGACTGAATGAAAATAAAATTCCATTGGGAATGGTATAAGTGGGAATGTAGATTGGTTGGATTGCAGAATGTCCAAGTGAAACTTGATTGGAAAATATTCAGACCATGGAACAGGAGTGCAAATGAGCAGAATCAAATCACACAAGGAAAAAAGGATCTGAAAGAATTCAGGGACAACCAACTACAACATAAATAAATAAATAAATAAGTGAATTGAAACAGAAATGTACTAGAGTGCATGAGGCATACAATGATGTTAAAATGAATATGCATTAGTAGGTATGCTGACAATGAATTCTTGGTGCATATGGATGTGTAATTGTACATATACACATGCTTGGATATGCATATAACATGCTTGTAAACCTAGAATAGTTTGTTACTATGAAATAATGATGATATGGAAATTGAGTATGACTAATGATGGATTGTGTATTCAGGAAAAATGATATAGCACGGTTAAAGAGGTGGATGTTGCTATCGTTGCTTATGACTCCATCTATGTGAAGACCCATGAGTGTGGTAGGAGTGGTGATCAAATGATGAAGGAGTAATTATGTTAGCTTCTACAAATACCAATTGATAAGGTAGCATAAAGTAGGTTGATAACAACCATCCATGTATGCATTTATTGCATATATGTTGAAGGGAATGGAGGTAATAATTCCCTCGGTTAATTTTTCAATAATTAAATTAATATGTAATGGCCAAAGGCCTAGAGTATGTAGTTTTTATTTATGCTAGAATGCATTTATATAGATTTTCAATTGTATATGATGTTATGAATGGTTATGGGATCATAACCAGGTTCATTTAGGAGACATACTCCTATAACAATGAATATCCATAGAGCTAGTCATGTGTGAGACCATAATATGGTTGGATATGGAAGGGCTATAACGTTATGCGAGTGCTCAATGGTATCTATTGTATGGACGATGTTTGGACTACAACCTCTTTGTTGACACTAAAGAGCACTTAAGAATTATATTCTTAGTGTTGTGTTTGGGTTGGAAAGGAAAGTATCCAAATACTCAGGAAAGAAGTAGGAATTTTTTGGATGATGTGTTGAGGCATTGGCCACACCTTCCAACTCACCTTGGTGAATGTATGACATAGTTATGTGGTATTATGTAGTCAATGCATGGATGCATTGTGTAGTTGTGGCCATGGGTATTGGCACAACGATTGCTATTTTATTTAGTAATTAATTGTTTCATTATGAAATTCCCGTGGTGATGAAAATGCATAATGATACATAGACATGTTATATTCAATATGAATACTAGTTGAAGGTGATTGGATTGTTGTTTATTACAATTCCAAAAATATTTTTTGGAGATATTAAAAATGTTACAAGTTGTATTATAGGAATTATTGAATGCGTGTATATATTATATAAAATAGAAATGATTATGATAATAGCTGAAATGATGTGAGTATTTCTAAATCATGAAGTTGAAAACACTTTAGAAGTTTTTAGATAATGCAATAAGACAGTTACAGGTGAGAGTAGTTATATAATGATAAATTATGGAAAAACTCTATCAAGGGAGCATAGTGATAGGAATATTGATGGATAGAAGAAATAAAATATTGGTCGATAATACATGTGTAAAGAATGATGGTTTCGTTCCACTAATAGTTGGATTAATGGGAGTGATTGAATTGTTGTTGTAAACAATTATGAGATCACTTTTTGAATTTTTGTAATTTTTTCCATGAAAATATACATATGCATGATACTGACAACTTGTTTGGTTGAGTGAAGGTTTAGGAAATTGCAATTAGGATGGTATTGAATATGGAAGGGATGTAAGTCAAAAGGAAGACTGATATCTACCACTGCAAGAGACAAACATGATGAGCAAAAAATTCATGCCTCGAAATTTTATTTTCCTATATAAAACAAATTTGAAAAATTAATAGTTACAAATTGTTACATGATTATGGTAACAATTGGTTTCGTTGGTTGAAGGTTGATAAAATTACAATAATAATGATATTGGGTATGACAATGTTGTAAGCCATAATAAAGATTGCTTCCTACAGCTGCAAGAGATAAATGAATTATGAGTTGGAGGCTCATGCTTGGAAACTTTAATTTCCTCTATGAAACATATTTAACATTTATGATTGAAATTGTTATAATAATATCTCATGATGAATGTATTTTTATAATACATATGAGAGGTTTTCTATTGAAGTGGGAAGCTCACGAAAAATAACACTAGAAGGAAATCGATATCAATGATGAAGGAATGGAATGAAGAAAGTCTAGTGGACTTGTTGCATCTAGAGTTCTTGAAGCCACAACTCTGAAACTTCCTCGCCAAGTGCATTGGATCCATGGAGAGAACTGGAACAACCTGAGGGACTGTATGGCATAGAAAGGGGTTCATTTCTTTGGGTTGTGTAGGGATGAGAGGTGAGGAGAGATTCTTGGTTTGAACTACTACCAGAAATATAAATTATGAAGATATTATACATGTTTTGGGTTGGAATTCCTATGTATGCATGTTTAATTTTAGGCCAGTGTGCCTATGTATATAAGAGTTTGTTGGAATGCCTATGTGGATTGAGGCCAGAGGGACTATATTTGTAATGTTAATAACATTGGAACGGTGTTGTGCACTGAGGACAATGACAAAAGAAGGGGGGGATGTAACACCCTGATTTTAACCCTTATGAACTATAATGTATTATGTAATTGTGACTTAGGTTGGTGAGTCAGTAAAGTTGAAAAGGGTTCAAAGTTCCTATGAAATGTAACACATATATATACATTAACAAAATATAGAGCTACTCATGAGACAAGCAAGGACAAAAGAGATAGATGGCTATGATTCCACAAGAGAGGGGGATTAAGGGGCTATGTCTTTTTATAATATTTTATTTACCCATAATTTATTTTATGGAGAAAAGGGGTTACGTGAGATTCTTTAGAGGAAGACCATGTGGTTCTTGTTTTCATATAATTATATAAGCATCCCTTGGGGGCTATTTTGGGGGGGTGGTTCTTCTTCTTCTTCTTTAACCACTCAATCATTGTTCTGGTTTCACTTATTCTTATTCATTCATTGTTACACCCTTCTCTCTCTTTCAGTTTTGGTGCCTCAGTATTTATAATTCATGTGCTTTAGGTCTGAGAATGGAATCGAATGGTTGGAAGAGGAGATTCATTGCTAGATGGATATAATAAATTACTGATCATTCTAGGAAGAAATGAATCCATGTGTGTATGAGATTGATGGAAGTTTGGAAAGAACTGTCCACAACTAAGAATCCTTGGAGTTTCTGGTAGGGATATTTCCTAACCAGTAGCATTGGAGCCCTGGAGGGAAAAGGAGCATCCTAAGGGACTGAATGGCAGATAAAGGTGTTCATTTCTTGGGGTTGTGGAGGATGAGGGGGAAAGAGAGCTCGGAATTCGGATTTGATGTGCGGCTGGGAAACATGAGAGCTAGTTAGGCAACTATTGTGTGTTTTAGATCTGGCCTAGGACACATCCTTATGGATTCATAGCCCTGACTCGGGGGTGACATGTTGTTGAGAGTAAAAGAATAAAAGTGTCTATGGTTGGGAGGAACGTCCTTGGTATGCAGCCAGTTGGTGAATATTTTCTTGAAAAGATAAGTGCTCTATGTACTTTCTGTATAATATATATTGTGTTGTGTATTTCATTATCTCTGAGATATTTATTTGTAATGTGAATGTTTGTTGGTTATTGTTGTCTATGACACGTTGTTTATTTATTTTATGTTGTAGCATGGATCTTGATTAATGCATGTGGGTATTTCATGCTTGATTTCAGATTGAGATCAGTTCAGAAGAAATTTTTCGGAGTAGCGTGGCCAACTTGTGGGTGGTTGGGTACATTACAGGTTAGCATGGCCAGCCTGAGGGGTTGGGTATGTTACATTTCTCAAATCCCTTTTTACTAGAAACTTATCATAATTAAGAACGTGCCCCTCAACCTTGAGCTTTATAGGAAGCAAGTCGAGGGTTAAGTTAATACTTACCTTATCTCCAAGATAATTAATAAACTATTCTAAGCTTGGAACTTCTTTCCTACTTAGTACGATTTTTCAATGGCTCGAAGCATTCTTCCACGCCCTTTTCTACTCTAATTTATCATAGTTCTCTCATTACCGGAGCAAGAAGTAACTAGAGTTAGTCAAACCTTGAGCTAAGGAATTTAATGATTCTTTTATCTGAAAGGGTAGAGTATTCTTCACTCGAAGCGTCAAGCACCATATAATAGAAATTGTGATGGCCCTTCTATAAAAACCTTAGTCTTAGTAGCTATCCTAAAGTCTTCTATTGTTCCAAGTTTCCATAATGGGGTATCCTTTGTAATGTTTGTGTTTGTGTATACATTCAAAATTTGTTGTAGGATTAAATTTTGGCTGATAACTATTAGGCTTGTGATGCGACGTAAACATTTAACCAACACAAGTGTTCCAATGATTTTCGGTATCAAGATTTGATTTTGGCCAATTGGGCCACCGACGCCAAAAGGTTGGAGTTAGTTTTTGGTGTCACCAGTAACACTTTTTTAGATATTCTCGTTCCCTTCTTATTGGTGCGAACACTGATAGACTACTATGCATGGACCACGTTTTGATGCAATCTTTTGATAACCTTCACCTTTTTAATTGATGTGTATGATGTGGCTATTTTCTTATTGTTGTAATTCAATGGATAAATTTCATGTGGTTGTATTGTTATACATCAACTTTAGTCAAATTAAAACGTACACACATACATCCGGTGGTTACGATCCCTTCTATCATAAGAATAAGCACTAGTCATAATTTAAGAAAATATATATATATATATATATATATATGTAAATAGATATATATATATATACATAAATTAATGTATGTTGCACAATTCATTCCTTAAATTACACACCAAGAGAGGTGCTCCCAATTAGAAATATGAACATGTAAAATGGATATCTCTCTTGACTATGTTAAACTATTAAAATGTGGCCTAATAGATTTCAATTCATTGTATTATGAACCATAATATTACTTTAATCAATTGCACCTTCTGTTTCAATAGAAGGTAGGATAAATTATCAATGGATTTCTACTTCTTCTTGCAGTTATTCATTTCATTAATCATTTATTATATTCCCTTCTTGTTTATATGTTAAGGATCAAATTGACCATGTAGAAGTGGAAGGGATTTTTGGTGGTACTTTATTGATCATATTTTAGTTGTACTCCTTAGGTTGAAGTATAATTTAAATTGAGATAATTGATGGTCATAATATCCAAACAATATTAATAATGTATTCTCTTATAATAGTTATTAACCTTAAGACTATAGGAACTAATAAGTTCCCAAGCAAAGGTATTTTCTTAAGAATGAAATAATAATTTAAGGAAAATCCATTTCATGCTCCTTACGGTTAGATTATTATGCTTATCCTTTAGGCTTGGCGAGGTTTTTGTCTAGTAAATAATTCTGTATGAAATAAAACTTTCATATTGGAAGGCATGTGGATAAGTAAAGACTTAATATCATATTCCTAAACTAATGGATTCTTGATGAATTGTCAAATCACAATTTTTACATATTACAATTAACTCTTTCTTATTCACGCTAGTAACCAATTCAAGGGTGGTAGATGTTCTTGTAATTACTGGACTTTTCTTTGAGTTTTCCTCCTATTATGACTAGTGATGGAATCAATTAATATGATTTGTTGTTGATGATTTGGTCAATCGTTAAATAGTGAAATGTTAAATAAATAATAAAAAAAGAGAAAAAAAAATTGCACATTACTTGCGTAGTATTCTCGTACATTATTGTTGACCACTGAGGGTCGTTATAAATTCAAGGAAAGTTTCTTGCATGCACCTTGGGAGCTACATGCAGACACTTTTGTTATTCCACCTATCAGAGATGATGAGCATGCACATGTCGATTCTTCTTCAGATGAGAGTTTTGATTCAAAGGATTCTTATAATTCAAATACTGAGTCAGTATAATTAGATGCAGAGTCAATGCATGTATATGCAGATGCATGACATGAGACTAGGCCCAAGTGGAATAAGAATACACTTCAGGATGCATGATATCTTGTTGAAGATCCAAATGATACCTCCTCTTCCACTCACCACTACTGAACAAATGCCACCTAGGAATATTTCCCTGGTTCAATCTTCAGATCCACACTCCTATGGAAAGGATGTTGGGAACCCCTTTTGGGAATCCACCATGCAGGAGAAGTATGAATCCCTCCTCGAGAAGAAGATTTGGGATCTGGTTCCCATAAACTCTTACAGTGCAGATGTGTGTACATGACCAAGAGCACAACAGATGGACATGCTATCAAATACAAATCGAGGCTAGTCGCCAAAGGATTTCAGCAACTGCACACCATTGACTATGAAGACACCTTTGCTCAAGTAGAGAATATGGATTCCATATGTTTGGTGATGTAGGAGCATCATCACCATGATTAATAAGGCTTGGTGGAAGATGACTCAACATCTAGTGCAACGCACTTTAAACTGGTTTGGATCCCAAGGAGGGCACGTCAACTTAATTTTGAGGCTGTTGTAATTAAATATCACAAGATATATTTAGGATAGAGGCATTGTATATGCTCCTATATAATGTAATTGTATTTATTTCCTGTAGGTTGTACATATTTTGAGCACTGACTCATATCTAAATTGTAATTTTTCAGTTATTGTAATGAGCTTAGTGGTAGGAATATTTTAATTGTGATATGAAAGCACTCGAGTAGTCTGGAGAGAAGGATCGAGAAGCCACTTCATGTATAAATCAATGTAATATATTCCCATAAGAGGTTGTTGAAGTTTGTTAAAAATATTGTAAATTATTGTTGAAGAAATATAGAAGAAGATATTTTCTTTCAAAATTACGAAACTATGAACTTCTTCATTCTTCTTAATCTGAATAGATCTTGTGTTGTTATTTTTGTGTATGAATGGATATCTAAATGTTTTATTGAATGAGTTATTAATATTGTTATAAGCTTCAATTTTTTCTCTTCTAAGAATCACGATACTATGAGGGCATAGTGTGAACAAAAGGAGTGTGGAGTCCAAACCATCTACAGGTTCAAAAGATCAGGAAAGATAGTGCAGGTTTTCTTAGAGAAAGCGAAAGGAGTGTGCTTACACTCAGAGAAGTGTAAAATATCAAAGGAGAGACCAATGCAAGGAGTACACAAATTAAAAACTTTGTTAAGTGTTGATAAATATCAGGAGAGTTAGCGCAAGGAGTGCGCAAATGACTTTTCAAAGTCCCAAGACCATGAGAGAAGCATAAAGTGTGCACCATAGTTTGAGTCATTCAAGTGAAAAATATCAAGGAAGGATAGCAAGCGTAAGTCTCCAAGGAGGAACACAAATAAAGGGTAAATCCATTTGTTTAGGGTCGAAATATCTTCTCGGGAGGATTAGGAATCCCTCATAGTCATTTGATTGAGAGAAGGAGGAAGTTAATTAAGTGTTAAGTCCTTCAAACTTCACTTATCTGAGAATTTTAAGTTGGTTTTTTCTAGTGAGGACCAGAGCCCCAAAGCTCCAAATTCCCATAGTGAATCTCTACCATATATTTTTGGGTGAGTGCAAGCCATTGGATCCCCATGTGGTTCAACAGTTCGATAATCTGGGGAAATTTGGTCATCATTGTGCAGGGTGGAGAATCTCTTGAAGGCTCGAAGCCCAGAGCAAATCTAGGTTATTGATCTAGAAAAGCAACACGGACCATTGATCTGTGGACTCTTTGAGAGTATGACATTTCAACTATTCGGGGAAATTTTTTCTTCAGGTTGGACCGGGGAAACTCCTGAAGACCAGAGTCCTGGGGCAGTGAATAATCCTTTTTTCCAAGTTCTCGGTCCTAGTTTATGGTCACATGCACAGGTCTTCAGAACAAAACGGACCCTTATGGATTTGAATTTTGCATATGTCCCAAGAAAATCCCATGGGTAAGGTAAGAGTAGGGATTAGTGGAATCCAAAGATATAATTTGACTCTTGTGTAGTTCGATCCTAAACATGGATATCGCACAAGAAAATAGGGGGTTTTCATCATTTGGCACTTTCCATTATGGAAACCAAGGGATGGAAAGTCCATCATATGGATGTGAACAATGTATTTCCTCACGAAGATCTCTCTAACGAGATCTATATAGAGAAACCCTAGGGCTTCATGCGAGATTCATCTTTGGGATTTCAACTGAAGAAGTCACTTTATGGACTCAACCAGGCCCTGAGGGCATGGTATGTAAAGATGGACTCCTGTCAGGTATAAAATAACTTTGTACATTGTAAGTCAGACCTAAACATTTACATGCTCAGGATGGTTGATTTACTTCTACTTCTGGTTTTGTATGTTGATGATTTGTTGATCACTAGTTGCTCGACTTCAGCAATTTCTTCAATGATGTGGATTATACATGACAAGTTCTTTATGATGGACATGGGTCCA
>JASDQU010683934.1:30348-41988 GCA_032191745.1 Picea mariana | reverse complement strand
AGTAAACATATCACCCAAAAGCACACTCCCTGACTCGGTCTGGAGTCCAAGGGGGGGTTCTACCGATGCCTCTGCATCCTCAAAGTCAAAAACCCTGCACACTCAATAAAACTGAGTCAATAGCACCTGTCTACATCAAATAGTAACACATCATGTCATTTGTCAATCGCATCATAATCAAGTATAAATTGTCTAACATCATAAAAGTCCAGATCACTTGCGAGCAAGTGTCCCCAAATAATAAGTTTTCTCAGTGCGCTAGAGTGGGATGTTACAGTTCTAAGTAGTTATACCCCTTAACTCTTAAAGAGGGTTTTGGAAATGATACGGTGGGTATTACCAGGGTGTAAATAATAAACAAGGTATCCCTAGCTATGTACCTATGATCGCTTATATAACTCCGTACCGAAATAGGAAAGGTGACAATATAATAAATATTGGTTAGAGTCGTAAAGACAAGGGACTGTTGTACATCAGATTTGACGACTAACTCAACTTTAAGGACACAGTATCAACTCAAAGTACCCAATAAAAAGAGTAATTAAATAAATTATTTTTTTATATATGTAAATTTTGAGCTACATTACATATTTCCTATAGAAGAATGTATTGACCAACGAGAGTCAGCATTCCTTTCTGATGGGTACGACCAAACACAACAAAGGGCCCATCATTAGACGAAGTATCCAAAAATATAACTTCAGTAAAAAGGAAAAATTACACAAGAATCTTAATGTAACCAAGGCATTCATTTCTTAGAGAAACCTGTAAGGTTTCCAAACCCGAAATCAAGACAAGGTTAGGAAAGAAACGGTAATTGGAGTATTGCACATAATAAAGAAAGTGCACATAGGACCTTCAACTAAAATTGATCAAATAAACACCTTCGACAATTGTAGCATTGGAACCGAGTAATAGAAATTACAAAATTGTTTATCAATTAAGGGTGAAAACACTAAGCAAGTTTTCTCCCAATCTCCCGAACGACTAGGAAAATATAGAGATTTGAATGTAGATGAAATATATGCAAGGCTAAGTACATGTATGTGCCACAAAAACTCAAAAGTTCAAAAACAAGAATTGGAACTCTAGAGCCTTATAAAATTGAACCAGAAGGTACCCTCAATCTCTGCTAGAAAATTTCCAAAGAAAATAATGTTTGAAAACTATGCAAGGCATTCGGGACTTACCCTCCCCGCTCTCGTTCCAAGAAGTCACACCTAACACATGTAAGGGTTTCCATGAGAGGCTGGGGACGGGTGTGAAAATTAAGAACATAGGGTACATCAAGCCCGACATTAATAACTTCCAACCACTAATGTACTATAAGACAAACCATGATTAATGTTGCCCAAATAAATAGTAACTATGATATGATTATTGGTTTAATCCTTCAACTATTTTCACACCTGAACGACGGGACAAACCACTAGTAACGTGCAATGACTTTACTAGACATAAAAATTAAATGAATTATTCCACCAACTTTGGTTAACAAAGAAAGGTTCCGAAAAGGGTCCCCTTTGGAGTAACCAACGAAGGTTGTAATGCATAAATCATTCCATGGGAATTGTAACATAAGTTTATATCCCTACCACATGAATTATAACATAGATTCAAATTGTGTCATGAAAACTATAACATAGGTCAAGCAAGTAAACGTGCACATGGAACTATTAAAGGTAAAGCTTCAAAGGTAAGAGATATATTATTAATTAAATTTAGATAATTGAGTAATGTTCTTTACTTAGTTAAGAGTTAAATATTGTGGTATAGAAAAAAAATGAATGGGTATCTAACAGTGTGCCTCCTCAAAATTAATACACATCGAATGCGAGTGTGTCCTATATAGAGTTGCATTTAGTTGTATTAGAATTGATTAACCATGGAGAGTCATTATCGCCATGTTATCCCTCATACGACCAGAACCAAGTCGATATCAAATGAACCCTTTTCTTGTGCGCAAATCCTTTCTAAGATTATTTATCATGGTTTTATCCATAACCATATATGTGAGGTTAAATGCTAGTCGCGACAATTTAATTTCTCGTCTAATCATCTTAATTGTTTTCACAGGGAAGCATGGAGGAGGATATAGGTTGGTCATTGAGGCATGTGCCAACCAAAAATGTGGTATCGTGTGTCCATGGTCATTGCATGAAGGCTTTCGTGGGCAGCCGAATCGTGGGAATTCTGTAAAATCATTGTCTATCATTATTTAAATCAATTATTTGTCATTCATTAAATCAAACTGTGTTGGTTTTGATATATTTTTCTTCATTAACTTCTCATTAAGTGATAGGATTTAATTTCTCTCTAATCTTAGGAAAAACATGATTAGTGATTTTCTCTTTTTTGAAGTAAAGGTTTTTGGGACATTAATACCTTCCCATGTAATTAATATATTTTTCTAAATCATATAATCTAACTTATAAAATAATCAACTCACTCATGATCCAGCTAAACCACATCATCATCTTATTTCTCACCATCCAACTAATATTTCTCACTCCTCATCCAACTAAACCACATCATCATTTTATTTCACACCATCCAACTAATATTTCTCTATGTTCTAGGATTACATTTACTCTAGTATTACACACATGTGCATACATACTTTGATTTAAGTTTCTTTAAATCCTTATCATTGAGCTCAATTTAAAAAAAAGGTATCCCATTATATTTTATTTCCTCAATGAGATTTCCTTTACACATGTAAAAATATTTTTCTTAAATCTTTCTTAATTTATGTGATCTCTTTCTATGTGTTGTTTTAGTATAGCAATTATGTTATGTGATAGTAATCAAATTTTTAATATTCTTACTTTTCATTCATTTGTAAGAAAATAATTTTTAAATGTTATAATAAATATATATAAATAATCAACATTCTAATAATTATCATGAATAATCTAAAATATAGTTAGATGGAGATACTTAATTATTGTGGATGACAAAGTATTGGGTTCTTTTTATATTCAATTTTAAATAGTTTCAAAATGAGGTAGTGTGTATGTGGAGTAGAAATTTGACAAGAAAAATGCCTATAATAAATCAGTTTTGCTCATAAAATATAGTTAATATTTATATTTGAAAAGAAAAATTCGTATCATGAAAGAGTTTTGTTCATAAAATATAATTAATATTTATAACAATATGTGGAGAAAAAAAAAAAAGTAATTCAATATTAATGACTATACCATTAAAATTAGCAACTTTAACTTAGTATATATTTTTGCAATTCTTACTTAAATAACATATTCACTTTATCTCTAATTTAAAAATTTACCTAAATTTAAAGAAGTCCAATGTAAAAAATTATCTAATATAAAAACATGATTTAATGAAAAATTATTTATCATCTCAATCTAATAGCTAACTTCTAAAAGTCCACGCCTTTTCAATACACTTTATCAAATAAAAAATGTTCTTTACAATACTCCTTATAAAAAGGTAGGGATTCAAAATTTCCCATTAAACAATATTTACAAACCAAAAGAAATACTTTGTACAATACTCCTTGAAAAAGTAATTCAAAATTTCCCATTAAACAATATTTACAAAACATCCTTGACAATTTGAATTCGATTTCAAATATATTTCCTTAACCGTCTTGTGTCGATCCCATTACAATGTTGCAATTTAGCTTAAAACGATGCTCTTAGCGGTTAGATGACAAAAATATAACCGTTGACGCATAAGATGGAGTATTAAAAACCCTAATGTGTAAATGTTGCGATTCAAACTTCAAATATTTACAAAACATCCTTGACAATTTGAATTCGATTTCAAATATATTTCCTTAACCGTCTTGTGTCGATCCCATTACAATGTTGCAATTTAGCTTAAAACGATGCTCTTAGCGGTTAGATGACAAAAATATAACCGTTGACGCATATGATGGAGTATTAAAAACCCTAATGTGTAAATGTTGCGATTCAAACTTCAAAGATGCTCTGCAATGTTAGATGACAAAAATGGAAAAGTTATCATTGAAAACGCTAAAACACATTGAAAAAGCGAAAAGACACCAAAGAGGATAGCCGTTGAAATGACGAGGCACAAGATGAATTGTTAAAAACCCAAGATTAGAGGCGGTAGAAAATATCTGAATGGTTCATTGAGTTTCAACTTAGTAGATTTTTCTGTTCTGATTTTTTTTCTTCTCACATTAATGTGCGGTGGCTTCCATTAAGCGATTAAGATTGAAAGTTGAGAAGGACTAAAACAATCTGGTGTTTATCTCAGAAGAAGTTTTATTTCTCTTCTCTTACAATTGAAAATGTATTTATTTTCACTTTTTTTTTGTTTGTTAATTTGTGTGGGACCTGTTGGCTACGCTACCCCAGACCTGAGCCACACCAACCCTTAACATGATCATATCTATCTCCATTTTTATTAATCATACCTAATTGATATTTGTTGTTCTGTTGTTTTTGTTTGACTAACTATTTAGTTCATTTATTTTTTGTTGCAGTCTTATGAAATCATGTGCAGAAGCACTCAACTGAGAGAGATATGCAAGACTTTGTAGAGGTAATGGCAGAGGGTGAGTAATGGTACTTCCATGAGGTGTCTATTCTCCTGGTAATATACATTTTTAAAACCATTTCCGCAAAGATACAAAGAATCCACCAACACATCTCACCGAGACTCACATTCATTGGTTCATTCAACTTTACTGCAAAGGTTTTTGTTGGTTTGCCTCTTGGGATTCGAGCGTTGTTTTTTTTGTTACTGATGGAGATTCTCCTATTTATATTTGTATTGCATCATTTTTTAATTGGGTTTACATGTCTATTTATATTTATATTTCTATTGCATCATTTTTTTTTATTGGGTTTACATGTACATTTATATTTCTAGTGCATCATTTTTTTATTGGTTTTTGCATGGCCATGGTATGTTTTCGCATTTTCCGTTTTGGTGATCTCTTCTCTACTTTTATTTTT
This sequence comes from Picea mariana, assembly GCA_032191745.1. Taxonomy (NCBI): domain Eukaryota; kingdom Viridiplantae; phylum Streptophyta; class Pinopsida; order Pinales; family Pinaceae; genus Picea; species Picea mariana. The sequence continues at coordinate 37,033 of JASDQU010683934.1, read as the reverse complement.
CCACTATATATTAAGTCTGGTTTGGGTTCAGATAAACTCTATCACTATGGATATGGATGATGTAGGTTCCACTGTAAGGGAAAACCAAGATGGAGGAGGTATGATCCATTTAATTTTTGGTGTTTCTATGTTATGGTATGATATTATGTATTGTTTATTATTTTGTTAAAGGCCATAAATGGAATGTAGGTGGAGCAAGGATGGTGAAAGGAAGACGCTGAGGGAGTACCCTGAAGTTTCATAAGTAGAGAGCTCTTTCACTTTCTTGCATGATGAAATGCTTTTACCCAATGATATTGATTTTTAAATCTGATCTCCAATACAAATTATCAATTTTATGGTTATTCAAATCTAACCTTATTTTATAAACCTAAAGTTAAACCTGTATTAGTATTTATGAACTTATTCAATTACTCTCGATTAAATTCTCTCATAATTCTCCATTAAAATCTCCCACAATTCATAGTGTGTCCCCTAAAGTAAAAACATATTTTTATTCAAATGAATACCCTACCCAAACTCTGTTAATATATTCTTATTCTGATTGACTTGATTGACTTTGTCTTTATTATATACAAATCATCATTGGGCATGTTCCCCATAGAACTATCTTTTTGAAATTGTTGTGTTTCCACCGCATTGTTAAATGGCAGTTCGAAAATTTTTAATGGTTATCCCTACATCCTCTGGTTGATCCACCATTCCCCACCATTTAACATGAGTGCAGGCACAGAGACGAAAGAACAAGAGTGCAGGCACAGAGACGGAAGGCACTCAAGGTAGCAAACTCGAAGAGGGCATCCTCTTTAGTTATACTCAATGTTGAAATAGAAGGCACTCAAGCAAAGAAAAGCTATACTCAATGTTGAAATAGAAGAGAAGAGAGAAGAGATTGTCACCTTCCTTAATTTTTTAGATTTTTTTATTTTATCTTTTACAAATATAGTATTATATTATAAAATAATCATGATCCCAGCCTGTATAAATAATTCATGGAATATATTCTAGATGAGAAATCGTAAGTTTATTTTAAATCTTAGGCGATTTTACTTTGTAAAGCTCAGGTGACTATATCCTTAAATCCCGCAAAACACTCGATTTGTCCAATCTGGGTAAAGTCCAGAAGGGAGATCACACGCTTATTAAGTGGTTTACTCGTGTTTTTCCAGTAAAGTTTGTAGGTGCACTTTCCCGTTGATTTAAAGTAACTAGTGTATCAACCGTTCAAATGCAGTTTTCAGGCAATTAACGAGTTGAAATGGGCCTCAACCGTTAAAAAAAGCTTTGCATGATTTCCGTCATTAAGTTCCCTCACTTTTGAGACTCTCCAACTGAGAACGCGGACTCGAAAATTTGTAAGTACACTTTCCCGTTGATTTAAAACCCAAAATTTTGTAGGTACACTTTCCAGTTGATTTAAAGTAACTAGTGTATCCATCGTTCAAATGCAGTTTTCTGTCAACTAGTGTATCAACCGTTCAAATGCAGTTTTCTGTGAACTAACGAGTTGAAATGTACCCTAAACCAAAATTTTGTAGGTACACTTTCCAGTTGATTTAAAGTAACTAGTATATCCATCGTTTAAATGCAGTTTTCTGTCAACTAGTGTATCAACAGTTCAAATGCAGTTTTCTGTGAACTAACGAGTTGAAATGTACCCTAAACAAAACTTGTGGTGGGCCTCAAATGTTTTCATGTAAGGATGGATAAGAGAACACGATTTAGAATTCTTCAACGTGTAATGATGGCCAAGAGTATTGGAGTATAATAATGGCCAAGAGTATTGGAGTGCGCTATAATGGAATTACATTAAATTTCTACACCACTTTTTACCTTACGGGAGAGTATAAAATACATAAAATAGGGTGCTTTTATATATAAATAGGTAGGGTGAATATAAAATAAAAATGTTGATTTCTGAAATGTAAATTGTATTATTTTGGGTTAGTTATTTTATATAATTTTTGTTTTGTTATTTTATATTGTATTTTAGCATGTAATAAGATTTTAGAAATAATTAATTTTTAAAATCTATAATTCTTATTAATAATTAATCATGTCCTTTAAATTTTTAGATTTAGATTTTATATCTCTTTAACCATAATACATAATTATTAACATCTATAACACATACAATATTTACCTATCTTATATCAATCTTTAATATATATAATCATTAATAAGATTGTAACTCTAACCATTACAATCACTAACTCCTAACTCATATAATCTCTAATCTCTAACCTATAGAATTTCTCTCAACCCCTAACACCTATAACCTCTAATAAAACCACACATATAACCCTATCAACCCCAAACACTTATAACCCTACATTATTACTCATTATTTTTTTTAAAGAACATAACTCTTGACACAACCTATATAAATCTATCCTTTAACCTCTATAACTCGTAAACCCTACAACCATTAACACATATGACTCCTAATACCTAATTCCTATAATCTCTATTCCCTTTTTCCACTAACCCAATTAATCCCATAAACATTAAGTGTTATAACCGTTATCACCCTTAACCTATGTAACCCTAATGTAAACAATATAACCTCTAATTTCTAATTGTGATAACATATATCACCTATAACTTCCAATATAATCACTAACTCTTAAAACATATAAATCTTATAAGGTTTAACTACTAAAACCGCATCTATAACCTAACCACAACAACCCCTTGTTCCTAACCCTATACTTATATCTTCTTAGTACTAAAACAATATAGTTGTTTTACTCCTTTAACAAATTATTCTTAATTCATATAAGATATCACCCCTAAAACATATAGATATATGACTATAACCCATAAATTTTATTACTCCAAACACCTCACTCTCTTAACATGATAAACACTATCCCTCATAATCCTTTCCATGAAAACTAATAGTGAATTCATTTAACCCCTTACTACTAGCTCATATTAACTCTTAATATAACATGATATCTATATAATATCTAACCCTTATGACCATGAATCCATAACCCCTAGTAATAATAACTTTTGGTGTTATCCCTTTACCACGAACACTTATAACCCCTAACATCTAATACAGATATAACCTTTAACCGTTTAGCATATGACCCTAAACATCTATATTCCATTATTCCATAACACTTTATCCCATAACTACTATAATCCCTTACACCTAACCCCTAATCTATAATCCATTTCAATTTATGAATCCAAACCACTATAACCTCTAATATAAGCAATACACATTATAATCCCTCAAGTTCTAAGCGTTACCATCCCTTCAATGCTATGATCCCTATAACCCTTAATCCCTATAACCCCTAAGATGCATAATTCATACTCTTTTCAACCCTAAATCTATATGTTTCATAACACCTATGATTCCTAACCCCTATATACCTTAGTCCATTTAACAACTAACCCCTAATCACTATAACATGTAATAATTAACCTCTAAATTGTATAGCACATAACCATATAATCACTCATTATTATAACGACAAACATTCATAACCTATAATACAACATGTATCCCTTCAACATATAACTCATAAACATATATAACACATCTAACATCTACACCTTCAACATTTCCCCTAATCACTACACCATCTAATAATTAACTTCTAAATTGTATAGCCTTATTTTCCCCTAGGGTTTGATTGTTGAAGCCTTGGCTCAACAAGACTTCACCATCAAACTCTCTTGTGTTTAGACCTTCCATTTTTCTTCAATCCTAGCCATTTTTTTTCATGTCATTGAGATAAAGGAGGAAAAGTCACTAAGGCCTAAGGTTTCTAGACCTTACTGAGTTGTTTTCCCCTATGGTTTGATTTTTTTTAGCCCTGCATTATCATTTGGCTTCTTCAACATTTTCTGCTACCTTTGACTATATTTTCCCTATGAATGCATTGATCTAAGACCTTTATGCTTGAGAGCCTTGATCACAAACTTCAAACAAACAATACTTTGAACAATTATTAACACCTTCTATCCCTAGCCTAGACTAAACTACTAACCCTATTGTTGCCATTATCCATTTGATTATAGCTATACTTTGCAGTATTTTAGCTTCTTTAAGAAATTTGAATGATTGGCTAATGCATGATAGTCTTTGCTTCTAAATTAATGATAATATTACTATATTGATGATAAAACATTCTTTCTCATTGTGAAGCTTTATTTATCATTTATTGTGAAGTGACACATTGTGACTATTGCTATTTTACATCATTGATTTTCTTCATCAATATTATCGGTCAATTTCTTTATATCAGAAGGTACTTGATTATATGAAGTACTAACCAACAATTGATATTGCATATATATAGTTTCTTGTTGCTTTGTTTCGGGCAGGTACATTTCTAGTTATCATTATCTTTATTGGTTGTTTAGCTAGATTTTTTAATGAGTGGTGACTTGTGAGGGGGGGAATTTTACTTGGCTTTAATCCTTTGCCTTCTCAAAACCCCAGGTCATCGAGGAAGTCTCCCCTGGGCCTACCACCCTAAATAGAAAGAGATACCCTATCGAGGTGACAATGATAGGGTAGTCTCATGTTGTGTGAGATTGTCTTCTTTACCTTTCCTTATCCTTCCAAGTACAAACTGTGAGATAACATTTTGGCACCGTTATCGGGGAACATTGAGTCAATTCTCCTCAAAGACGACACTTTTTTGGTAAGCATTTTCCTCAAAGAATCTTTATCTTACAATCTTACATGGCGACTCCACTAGGGCTAATTCCCTTATTTCTTTGATAATTTGAAGAAAATTATCTAGCGACTCCAATGATGATGAAGCCAAGTATGACTTCTCAATGGCATCCATGAAACTAAAATCCTTTATACATGAGTAATATCCCGAGACACCCTCAACAAATGCCCCTTAAATACAAAAATTTTCTCACTATATTGACTTGTGGTGATAGGGAGAGATCTGATTATCACATGAGAAACTTGTAGGATTTATTTCTATCCCACCCTATCACCGATGATCTTGAAGACTTGGTCATGAAAATTTTTTGTGTCATTCTTTATTTCAATGCTATGGAGTGGTATTAAAACCTCCCCAATGATAGAATCATAACCATGGAACAATTTGAGGAGACCTTTCTCAGAAGACGGGGTATTCAGTTCGAAGACAATTTCAATACTACTAAAAATACTCAAGCATATAAAGAAAAATGAGGATGAAACTGTGAGAGACTTCCAGGATAGGTTTGAGGACATATTGTATCAAATTAATTTAAGCCATCATCCTGAAGAGAAGTATATTTTCTATCTCTATACCCATGCACTTTTAGTGCATCTGGGTTTTCCCCTCAGTAAGAGGGGTCCAAAGACACTCAATGAAGCTCACAGCATGGCTGCAAGAATCAAGAAATACATTTCCTTATCCGAGATACGATACCTCTTTACCTCATGTACTCTTAGTATGGAAATTTTGGTTTCCCTTGAGAACTTTATTGTCGATTTCCAAGAATAAAGGAAACAAACCATGTATCAACATAGGATTACTGAACACATGGTTGAGGAGTTGAAACCTAGGAAAAATAATGATGTATCAACTTGTGTTCCTCCCTATGAAGTTATCCATGAGCCTTTTCCCCCTACACAACAAGAAGAGAATGAGGTTAGTTTCTTTCCTTTTCAGGATTTTGATAATACCATGTTCCATGATTCAGAGAGTGAAGGAGAAGTAGAATATTCGAACAAAGTAGATATTCCTTGTTGTACAGTTGAAGATGAAGGAGAAACTCATGAGGATGAAACAGTGATGCAATTTGAAGACACCCAAGTCCTCAAAGCTTTTGCACAAGAAGAAATCAACACGGTAAGTTACCCTCCTCTCCAAAATTTTGATAATTCTCTACTTTATGATGTGGGAGATGAGGATGAGATAAATGTGTCCTTGAATGCTTCAAAAATTGCATGTTATGATACAAATAGTGACATGGTTGATAAAATTTATGAGTTCATACATGTTGGGAGACGTAGGTGGGATGTATTTGGTTATTATATGGATCTCGTTTATGACATCGAGGTCATTTCCAAGTGTTTCATTTACAATTATCACAACAGATTACTCTTGACTAGTGGCTTCAAGGAGATGATATAATTACCGATATTTTTCAAATACCCAAGGTTGACCTAGTCCCTTGTTTTCCTGATATTTTTCGGTCAAACCTTGAGGATTTTGATGAGTACTCCTCTGAGCACTTGTATTTATTCCATGAATAAGATTATCAAACACCATTGTGCTCAAATATTGATAAGAGTAAGGACATCATTTTCCCATGAAAGGATCCTTGTGACAACTTTCTATAGCCACCTCTGATTACTTTACTTTGTTGTGTCTCTATTGGTGTAGATGGGAGATATGTATTTTGTATTGATTTTCCTCTAGGGAAAACACTAGTGTCCAAAGGTTGATGTAATACTTCAATAATAAGTTTTTTATCTTAGTTTTTTAACTTTCCCTTAAGAATTTTCTAGTCATCTACTCGATCTTTGTCAATCCCTTCCGAGGCTTAAAATTATGAGGATGTCCTAGGTAGCCAAATTTCAGACCTTATTGTTAATGTTTATGCCATTATTATAGTTCTTTTCATTTCAATAGATAAGAGCATCATAAGAACAATATCACTGAGAAATACACATTCACAAGAGACACATCATTTATCCTGGGAAACC
>JASDQU010683934.1:907-24657 GCA_032191745.1 Picea mariana | reverse complement strand
AAGTAGAGAGTTCTTTCACTTTCTTGCATGATGAAATGCTTTTACCCCATGATATTGATTTTTAAATCTGATCTCCAATGCAAATTATCAATTTTATGGTTATTCAAATCTAACCTTACTCTATAAAACTAAAGCTGTATTAGTATCTATGAACTTACTCTCGATTAAATTCTCTCATAATTCTCCATTAAAATCTCCCACAATTCGTAGTGTGTCCCCTAAAGTAAAAACAGCCTTTATTCAAAGGAATACCCTACCCAAACTCTGTTAATATATTCTTATTCTGATTGGCTTGATTGACTTTGTCTTTGTTATATACAAATCATCATTGGGCATGTTCCCCATACAACCATTTTTTTGAAATTGTTGTGTTTCCACCGCATTGTTATATGGCAGGTCGGAAATTTTTAATGGTTATCCCTACATCCTCTGGTTGATCCACCATTCCCCACCATTTAACAAGAGTGCAGGCACAGAGACGGAAGAACAAGAGTGCAGGCACAGAGACGGAAGAGGGCATCTTATTTAGTTTTCATTTATTTGTTCTTTACGACTGAGTGTTCATTATTTTCCTTATTTATTTATTTTAGAAACATCTGAACTGAGTTCGTTGGGCTAGGTCTGAAGATCGAAATTTGCAACCTCTGCTCCAACGATTGTAAAAAAAAGCTTTGCATGATTAAAATTACTTCACCTCAAATGAGAACGCGGACGCGAAAATTTGTAGGTACACTTTCCCGTTGATTTAAAACCCAAAAATTTGTAGGTACACTTTCCCGTTAATTTAAAGTAACTAGTGTATCGATCGTTCAAATGCAATTTTCTGTCAACTAGTGTATCAACCGTTCAAATGCAGTTTTCCGGGAACTAACGAGTTGAAATGTACCCTAAACAAAACTTGTGGTGGGCCTCAAATGTTTTCATGTAAGGATGGATAAGAGAATTCTTCAACGTGTAATGATGGCCAAGAGTATTGGAGTATAATAATGGCCAAGAGTATTGGAGTGCGCTATAATGGAATTACATTAAATTTCTACACCACTTTTTACCTTACGGGAGAGTATAAAATACATAAAATAGGGTGATTTTATATACAAATAGGGTGAATATAAAATAGAAATGTTGATTTCTGAAATGTAAATTGTATTTTTTTTGGTTAGTTATTTTATATAATTTTTGTTTTGTTATTTTATATTGTATTTTAGCATGTAATAAAATCTTAGAAATAATTAATCTCTAAAATCCATAATTCCTATTAATAGTTAATCATGTACTTTAAATTTTAGATTTAGATTTTATATTTTCCCACCCATAATACATAACTATTAACATCTATAACACATAGAATATTTACCTATCTCATATCAATCTTTAACATATATAATCATTAATAAGATTGTAACTCTAACCACTACAATCACTAAATCCTAACTCATATAACCTCTAATCTCTAACCTATAGAATCTCTCTCAACCCCTAACACCTATAACCTCTAATATAACCTCTCACACATATAACTCTATCAACCCCAAACACTTATAACCCTACATTATTACTCATTATTTTTCCTTAAAGAACATAACTCTTGACACAACCTATATAAATCTAGCCTTTAACCTCTATAACTCGTAAGCCCTACAACCATTAACACATATGACTCCTAATACCTAATGCTTATAATCTCTATCCCCTTTTTCCTATAACCCAATGAAGCCCATAAACATTAAGTGTTATAACCATTATCACCCTTAACCTATGTAACCCTAATGTAAACAATATAACCCCTAATTTCTAATTGAGATAACAAATATAACCTATAACTTCCAATATAATCACTAACTCTTAAAACATATAAACCTTATAAGGTTTAACTACTAAAACCTCATCTATAACCTAACCACAACAACCCCTTGTTCCTAACCCTATACTTATATCTTCTTAGTACTAAAACAATATAGTTGTTTTACTCCTTTAACACATCATTCTTAATTCATATAAGATATCACCCCTAAAACATATAAATATGTGACTATAACCCATAAATTTTATTACTCCAAACACCTGACTCTCTTAACATGATAAACACTATCCCTCATAATAGTTTCCATGAAAACTAACACTGAATTCATTTAACCCCTTACTACTAACTCATATTAACTCTTAATATAACATGATATCTACATAATATCTAACCTTTATGGCCATGAATCCATAACCCCTAGTAATAATAACTTTTGGAGTTATCCCTTTACCACGAACACTTATAACCCCTAACATCTAATACACATATAGCCTTTAACCATTTAGCATACGACCCTAAACCTCTATATTACACCTAACCCATAACTACTTAATCTATTACACCTAACCTCTAATCTATAATCCATTTCAATTTATGAATCCAAACCACTATGACCTCTAATATAAGCAATAAAAATTATAATCCCTCAAGTTCTAAGCATTACCATCCTTCAATGCTATAATCCCTATAACCCCTAAGATCCATAATTCTTGCTCTTTACAACCCTGAATCTATATATTTCATAACACCTATGATTCCTAACCCCTATATACCCTAGTCCATTTAACACCTAACCCCTTCAATCCATCTAACCCCTAATCACTATAACATGTAATAATTAACCTCTAAATTGTATAGCCCATAACCATATAATCACTCATTATTATAACAACTAACATTCATAATCTATAATACAACATTTATCCCTTCAACATATAACTCATAAAAATCTATAACACATCTAACATGTACACCTTCAACTTTTCCCCTAATCACTATACCATGTAATAATTAACCTCTAAATTGTATAGCCCTGTTTTCCCCTAGGGTTTGATCGTTGAAGCCTTGGCTCAACAAGACTTCACCATCAAACTCTCTTGCCTTTAGACCTTTCATTTTTCTTCAATCCTAGCCATTTTTGTTCATGTCATTGAGCTAAAGAAGGAGGAAAAGTCACTAAGGCCTAGGGTTTCTACACCTTAGTGAGTTGTTTTGCCCTATGGTTTGATTTTTGAAGACTTGGCTCAACAAAAATTCACCATCAAACCCTCTTGTCGTTAGCCCTCCATTATCATTTGGCTCCTTCAACATTTTCCGCTACCTTTGACTCTATTTTCCCTATGAATGCATTGATCTAAAACCTTTATGCTTGAGTTCCTTGATCACAAACTTCAACCAACCAATACTTTGAACAATTATTAACACCTTCTATCCCTAGCCTAGACTAAACTACTAATCCTATTGCTGCCATTATCCATTTGATTATAGCTATACTTTGCAGTATTTTAGCTTCTTTAAGAAATTTGAACGATTCACTAATGCATGATAGTCTTTGCTTCTAAATGAATGATAGTATTACTATATTGATGATAAATTATTCTTGCTCATTGTGAAGCTTTCTTTAGCATTTATTGTGAAGTGACGCATTGTGACTATTGCTATTTTACATCATTGATTTTCTTCATCAATATTATCGGTCAATTTCTTTATATCAGAAAGTACTTGATGATATGAAGTACTAACCAACAACTGATCTTGCATATATATAGTTTCTTGTTGCTTTGTTTCAGGCAGGTACATTTCTGGTTATCATTATCTTTATTGGTTGTTTAGCCAAACTTTATGATCGGTGATGAATTGTGAGGGGGGGAATTATACTTAGCCTTAAGCCTTTGCCTTCTCAAAACCCGAGGTCATCAGGAAGTCTCCCCTAGGCCTACCACCCTAAATAGAAAGAGATACCCTATTGAGGTGACAGTGATAGGGTAGTCTCATGTTGTGTCAGTTTGTCTTCTTTACCTCTCCTTATCCTTCCAAGTACAAACTGTGAGATAACATTTTGGCGCCGTTATCGGGGAACACTGAGTCAATTCTCCTCAAAGATGACACTTTTTCGGTAAGAATTTTCCTCAAAGAATCTTTATCTTACAATCTTACATGGCGAATCCACTAGGGGTGATTCCCTTATTTCTTTGATAATTTCAAGAAAATTATCTGGTTACTCCATTGATGATGAAGCCAGGCATGACTTCTCAATGGGATCTCTGAAACTACAATTCTTTAGACATGAGTAATATCCTGAGATACCCTCAACAAATGCCCCTTCAATACAAAACTTTGCTCCCTATATTGACTTGTGGTGATAGGGAGAGATATTATTATCACATGAGAAACTTTTGGGATTTCTTTCTATCCCACCCTATCGCTGATGATCTTGAAGACTTGGTCATGAAAATTTTCTTTGCCATTCTTTATTGCAACGCTAGGGAGTGGTATGAAAACCTCACCAATGATAGAACCACAACTATGGAACAATTTGAAGAGACCTTTCTCAGAAGATGGGGTATTCAGTTGGAAGACAATTTTAGTACTATTAAAAATACTCGAGCATATAAAGAAAACCGAGGATAAAACTATGAGATACTTCTAGGATAGGTTTGAGGACATATTGTATCAAATTCCTTTAAGCCATCATCCTGAAGAGAAGTATCTTTTGTATCTCTATACCCATGCACTTTTAGTGCATCTGGGTTTTCCCCTCAGTAAGAGGGGCCCAAGGACACTCAATGAAGCTCATAGCATGGCTGTAAGAATCGAGAAAAACATTTCCTTATACGATATATGAAACCTCTTTACCTCAAGTACTCTTAGTATGGAAATTTTGGTTTCCCTTGAGAACTTTATTGTCGATTTCCAAGAATAAAGGAAACAAACCATATATCAACATAGGACTACCGAAGACATGGTTGAGGAGTTGAAACCTAAGCAAAATGATGATGTATCAACCTGTCCTCCTGCCTATGATGAAGCTATCCATGAGCCTTTCCCCCCTACACAACAAGAAGAGAATGAGGTTAGCTTCCTTCCTTTTCAGGATTTTGATAATACCTTGTTCCATGATTCAGAGCGTGAAGTAGAAGTAGAATCTTTGAATGAAGTAGATATTCCTTGTTGTACAGTTGAACATGAAGGAGAAACTCATGAGGATGAAACAATGAGGCAAGTTGAAGATGCCCAAGTCCTCAAAGCTCCTGCACAAGAAGAAAACAACACGGCAAGTTACCCTCCTCTCCAAAATTTTGATAATTCTCTACTTTATGATGTGGGAGATGAGGAGGAGATAAATGAGTCCATGAATGCTTCAAAACTTGCATGTTATGATACACATAGTGACATGGTTGATAACATTGATGAGTTTATACATGTTGGGAGATGTAGGTGGGATGTAGTTGGTTATGATATGGATCTCGTTTATGACATCAAGATTCATTTCCAAGTGTTGCATTTACAATTATCACAACAAATTACTCTTGACAAGTGGCTTCAAGGAGATGATATAATTACTGATATTTTCCAAATACCCAAGGTTGACCTAGTCCCTTGTTTTCTTGATATTTTTCGGTCAAACCTTGAGGATTTTGATGAGTACTCCTCTGAGCACTTGGATTTATTCCATGAATAAGATTATCAAACACTATTGTGCTCAAATCTTGATAAGAGTAAGGACATCATTTTCCCAAGAAAGGATCCTTGTGACAACTTTCTCCAGCCACCTCCGATTACTTTACTTTGTTGTGTCTCTAGAGGTGTAGTTGGGAGATATGTATTTTGTATTGAGTTTCATCTAGGGAAAACACTAGTGTCCAAAGGTTGATGTAATACTTAAATAATAAGTTTTTCATCTCAGTTTTTTAACTTTCCCTTCATAATTTTCTAGTCATCTACTAGATCTTTGTCAATCCCTTCCGAGGTTTCAAATTATGAGGACGTCCTAGGTAGCCAACCTTGACACCTTATGAGTCATTTTTTTATGAAGAAGGGATCTTGAAGTGCTCAATCCACTTCATGATCCCTTCCTGAAGTGGATTGAAAAATTTCCTCAGAGAGTGACTTGGCATGATTTTATCCCTCCCACCCGCCTCCATGAGTTAGACTTTATGGTTTTCGATGATACAACACATTCTCTAAGACATGTTATTTTTCTGCTTAACTTATCACTTTTTGGTTTATGATAAAGCACAGAGGCAGGTATTTTGAGACATTGCTAGGATGGTTTCACTGGTCATTTAACTACACATAGCATTAAACCGACATGTAAGTACATGTAAGTAATCATTTGAATTCATTGTATATACCATTTTCATTTCATGCTAGAATAGTTTTCTTTCACATTTGTATGTATGCTTGCTTTAATTTTTATATATGAGTTAGGGGTGATATCACCACCCCAAAGGATTTCTAATAGTCTTATGTCGAGATCAAGTAGGTTACAGGTTATGCCATATATGTTGAGGTTCTTATGCGCTCTATGGTGAGCACATGTCCCTGAGTTGGAGCGATATTTTATCACCCACTTTATGGATAACTAAGGAGATTATGTCTTGAGGCCCATAGGTCTTAGACATGGAGTATAGAGAGCCAAATCGACTTGATCATGGCCCTAGAGGGCCCATATTTTCTTCCTTCATCACCTCCACTTGTTAGCATCAACAACATCCATCACCACGGCCTGGTCCTGTAGTAGAAATGGATCTTTCTCCAAGAGGTAATGAGTCTGGGTATCATGGTATGTGTCACTCTGATCCTCAAAACCTTTTAATATGTGCATCTAATTCCTTTTGTTTCTAACGGGTGTTTGGATCTTATACCTATCCACTTGACCATAGCTGGTGGGAATGACATGATGCACTAGTAAGCTTGAGCCCATAGGTTTTGAGTTTCCACTAAGGGGATTCATGAGAATCCATGATCTGCTCCCACCATACTTACCACTTTCCATATTTCTCTTGCTCATCCATCCCATTAAATTGGTTCGGGCATTGGGTTGGCCAAATATTTAAGGGTTGCACCTTACCTTGTGGAAAGAAGCGGCTAAAGGCCCATAAGGTAAAAGAAGCTGGCAAAAGATAGAATCCAAAGAATGAAACTTTGAGATGCTTCGTCGAGGAATCCCCAAGAAACAAGTAAAAGGATTATCAACAAGAAACATGGGGACCCACAAAAATAATAAAACATGACCTAGTTAGATGATAGTGGGTCTCATCATGAGCCAACCTATTAGGTCCATGAGCATCTAGCAGTATGACACTACTAGCAATTGGTTACCACGCTAGGGTAGTGGCTCTTAGTGGCATAGCCAAGAGAAAGGGAGTCTCATCACGAGCCATCCTTCTCATTTCCGTGAAAATTCTTGTGGGTAACATTTCCACCATTGGTCACCACGCCAAGGTAGTTTCCCCTCACTATCTTCTTGAAGAAAAAGAAATAAGAATAAAGATAAAAGGAATGAATGGGCTTAGAAACATTTTCATCCATGACAGGTGAAACTCACCTTCTACAGAGGGACCCACAAGTAAGCCATGCATTTCCTTGCTATCACTACACCCCTTGTCTAGACATCCCTTACAACCTCATTCACTCACATGGATTGGATTTTATTTCTCCTGGAAACACCCCACATCTAGAGAGGATAGGCCCAATAGGACGCCTTGTCACTTCCTCCAAACTTGGCTTTTAGATTAATATAATGTATTTGATCACTTGACTTAGTAAAAGGGTTTTTATGCACATGTTTAATAAAATTGATGATTAGATGTGATTGAAATCGCTATGATCCTTGTGACTTATGAGTCCATGGAGGGCATATCTCTTGATGTGAAGGATCATACTTGATGGACAGGTACCATTATGGATGGCTAGACGTGGGGAGATGATTAGTTCAGACCTCTATGGGGCTCGAAGTCCATCAGATGGATGTTGAGACCCCAACACGGGCTAGAGATAGATTAGATGGTTTGAATCAGAGAGGAGGAGGACGTTCCACCAGAGGCAACCTGATAGAGCCTTACCCAGGGGGATTTTTCCCTCTCCACTCGGATGTTGTCCTTGGAAGTCCCATGATGTCACCCATGACATATTATGACTTCATCCAGTAATATGAGAAATTTAGGAGGTAGTTGTGGCATATTTGGCACATGTGGCGGCTTCTAGAGGCCCAAGGAGTGCTAACGTTTTTCTCTAAGAGGCCCATGTTTCCCTAAAAAGGAATAAAGCCACCCTAAAAGGGAATTAATTCACCTTTATTTTCTTGATTAGGGTTTGATTATGACATTTAATGTAAAACAATATTATTTTGTATTTTGGCCTTGTCAACTTTTTTGTGACCTAAAATTTAATTAAGGTCATTGCGATTGTATAAGTAAGAGATAAAAACACTCTTTTATTCATCATCTTTCACTCACCACTTGGTGAGGTCTAAAATTTTCATCCATTCTAGGGTTGTTGGTTGAAATTGTGGTGCACTTCTTGAAGGAGGCTTCTCTTTGGTGATTTTTTGCATTTTTCTTGGTGGAGGGTTTACAACTAGGGTTTGGCTTGATAAATGCATGGTGAATGTAAGTGAATTTCTGCAGTCCTTCCCTTACTTGAATGGTTATAGTGTTTTTCTTACATTTTGTTAATGAAATTTTCTTGAAGAAACCCTAGGAAACACGTACATGTTGGTGTCCTTGTTTTAATTCCATGCTAATATTGTGCCAAGGAGTCTTTTATCCATTGAATAAATTGTTAGGGCCTTGCCATTGCAACACCCTACCTATGTTATTCAATCCTAGTCATTTTTATCTTTTCATTGAGCTAAACAAGGAGGAAAACACACTAAGGTCTAAGGTTTGTACACCTTAGTATGTTGTTTTCCCCTAGTGTTCGATTGTTGAAGCCTTGTCTCAAAAACACTTCACCATCAAACCCTATTGTCTTTATGCCTTCCATTGTTCTTTAATCCTAGTAGTTTTTGTTCATGTTATTGATCTAAATAAGGAGGAAAATGCACTAAGGACTAGGGTTTCTACACCTTAGTGAGTCGTTTCCCCCATAGTGTTTGATTGTTGACACCTTGGCTCAATAACACTTCACCATCAAACCCTCTTGTCTTCAGCCCTCCATTATCATTTGGCTTCTTCAAAATTTTTTTCTACCTTTGACTCCATTTTATCTATGAATGCATTGATATAAGACCTTTATGACTGAGTTCCTTGATCACAAACTTCAAAAAACCAATACTTCGAACAATTATTAACACCTTCTAACCCTAGACTAGACTAACCTACTAACCCTATTGCTGCCATTATCCATTTGAATTATAGTTATACGTTGCATCATTTTAGCTTCTTTAATAAAGTAGAACGATTGGCTATTGCATGATAGTCTTTTCTTCTAAATGAATGATAATATTACTATATTGATGATAAAGCGTTCTTTCTCATTGTGAAGCTTTCTTTAGGATTTTTTGTGAAGTGACGCATTGTGACTATTGCTATTTTACATCATTGATTTGCTTCATCGATATTATCGTTCGATTGCTCTATATCAAAAAGTCCTTGATTATATGAAGTACTACCGAGCAAGTGATCTTGCATATATATAGTTTATTATTGATTTTTTCCAGGCAGGTACACTTATGGTTATCATTATCTTTATTGGTTGTTTATCTATAATTTCTCATTAGTGGTTAATTGTGAGGGGGAAACTTATGCTTATCTTGTAGTGTACGTCAAATTTGACATAACATTTTTTTTTTTCTTTTGGTACATTAATCCTGAGTTTTTCGTTTAATAAAATTGTAGAAAAGATACTTTAATTTTTTCTCTGATTAGATCTTTATAAAATACACGTAATAAGAGTAAAACCTTATGCCAGACTAACTTAACAACTTGTAAGAGAGGCTCCCAACGATTCCTAGTACTTCTCCAACTCATATATTATCACATAGATATCAATACAATACATATATCCACGTATATTAGGAATCAAGTACATTAGGATTCGATTTCTAAATTCCTTGTTAATATCAGGCTCTTTAGATTTTACGTACAAGTTTATACCATTGAGAATTAATATTAGGAATCCTACCTAACTGTATGTATATCAAAAGTTATACCCTTAATGTAACAGGTAGCATCAAACAGGTTAATGATATCATTGACAATGTCTGAGTCGCTTCAATGGATTTTCTTTAAGGCTTCATCGTGGTTATAACACTTTTAGTTCCCCAACTTAAATATTTGAAACCACACCAATCCCACGCAATTCTCTACATAACCAATTTGTAATTAAGTCTCATCTCACCGATGGAGGTAATGGAATGGTAACTAATTGGACAAAAATGGTTAGCAACTCACTAGTTCTATTGGACAGTCACAAAGTGACTGCTATTAACTTCACATCTTCATTGGTAAGGGAGAGAGATGTATCTGCCAGAAGAAGTTAAAGTTTTTTCCCCATGATTAAGTAGGGTCTTGTAAGTGCCAGTCCCGATAGCTCTCCCACCTATCCTTCCCAATCCTGATGTGCCACTTTTTCCCTAGTACATAGCTCATACCTTCAGTGTTTATTATGAGTAGTACTCGTCTCTTCTTAGGGTTAGGCAGTTCCTCTCTTGCCATTGTCACTCTGAAGGGGAGGGTTTTGTTTTATGCTTCATCAGCAGGGAAGGGATACCACCTTTATGGTCAAATCTTAGTGAAGCTGATGACATCCAATGACTTCACGATAAGTTTCCAAGAGAGCTTTCATATCTCAAATTTTGAAACCAGAGTTCAGGGTTTGGTTAAAATGAAATCTTTTACATTTTGTAACCCTTATTTTTATTCTAATGGCCCTTTTGTCTCCAGATGATAATGTTTGAAGCCTACGTTTTTCTATTCTGGTACTGGTTGTAGATGCGGTTTTCCCATTGTATCCTTGAGTCACTACTCTTTACCTCTTTAACCTATTGTTATACATTGTGGTCTGATGTTTGTCTTCTCGTGGGATTATTTCTGGGTTTGGCCCTGTGGCTAGTAACTATTTTGAATGTATCTTAAAATAGTTAAGATGCGTCCCTTCCTATGCCATATAAAGGTTTATAATGGGGTTAAGTCTATCCCTTAATGTCCCTATCCTTATCTGTGACTGATACATACTATTTGAAGTCTGATAGTGTATTAACAAGGGGTATATCTCTCGTTAAGTTAGAGTACCCTCCATGAGAAATCTGTTGACTTTGTGTCTGATGTTTTCCTTATGCTCTTCAATCTATTCACTAGAGGGGTTTATTAAGAAGGTGTAATCTAAAACTCACACTGTTATTTGTTTATTTTCAAGGTAGTTGATAAAATTGTATAAATATGATTCTCTATATTAATGATGGGACTCTTCCTGTTGCGAGGGTACTCATCAGAAGTTCCAGGGACCATCCTCCCCTTGACCAAATTCATTTATATAATAGGGCATGACAATAGGTGGACTCCAGGATTCAGCTCCTAAGTTAAGTACCACCATACATAGTTGTGGTTATCAATTTACCTTTCAATCTAAATTTAAAATCTTACTCCGTATTTTTACTAATATATTTTCAGTGATAAATACTTGCAGGGATGATGACCACCCAAGGTGTAGGTTTCATCCACTACTCGTCATGCAAAAAGGTACTCTGGCTCTATGTAGTGGCTCTCAAACTAGCTCTTCAATTCTGAAGCATGGAGGCCATGGCTCTGTTCATAAATTTCTCTTGAAATTAAGTAACGTTTCCCATACTTCAATTTTCTGTATCAAATGTCTGAGGGTTAAACCCTAATTTGTTTTTTCTATTGTTCCATTCAAGGGAGTGGTTCCAGTCATGCATGGCATAGGGAAATGAATTGTTATTTAAATATCCGAATTAGTGAAACTAAATCCAAGTTTATTGTTAGAAGGAATTCTTTAATCTGTTATACTTATCATCAAAGGGAACATGTTGGTTTAAATAAATGCTTTCAGTAAACTATTCTCAGTGTTCTGTTTGTTACCTCTAAAAATTAATGTACTTAGGAATGTTTATTTGAAAGCTATAGAAACCATCATTTCTTGATTTTACTATTATTTGTATGAGTAATCTCTCATTAATGCAATTCTTATCTTTCGAACTTATCCAATAATGATCACTCAAGAAATAGGGTTTTGCATCTCTAGATTTCTAAGTTTGTCAATTCTTGTCCTTCTAACAATTTCATTTTCTGAATAGATTGGGTCCACTATGTAATTTCCTAAATAGTCTTCTGGAAACTGTGAAGAATAAAGAGATGAAAGGATGTCTTACAATCTTACAATTGTTTTCCCGAAAGCATAGTAATACTATAGTCATGAAATTTTAAGAACTTTTTTTTTTTTCAGCAAGACTCTCGACAGAATCGAGTTGAAATATCCTACTTTTGTATAGACAATAGTTACAATTCAAAGTATATATAGGATGTTGTATATATTTTATTTGCATCATGCATCGATATTATATCAGTTCTAAATCATTATTTAATCTTCTATGGTGGGATACCAACATACATAACCTTTCATTCTTGTAATAGGAAATTCGTAGAATTATATCATCTGAAATTAGATTTAGGTTGACTTTTATCCCTTAGTTATGATCATTCCTATATACTTCATCGTTCTGTCTCTATTCGATTTTAGATCTCGAGACAGTTTCAAAACAAAACTAAGGAGGGGTCGAAGTGTAACACTAAATTGGGGAAACTTTTCCTACCTTTCTTTCTACCCATTTGATCCTTTTAGCTTCCAATTATCCAATACACAAAATTTATGCCAACTATGTTCTTTCAAGTTCAACTATATAGATAATTCTTCCTAGGAGTTTAATTATAGAACTAGACGTATACTTGTAAATAGATCTGTTTTTTCAGGTTCATTTATACATATATAATTCTTCCTAAATAGTTTAATTATAGAATTATATCAATACCGGTAAATAGATCTATTCTTCAAGTTCATTGATACATATATAATTCTTCTTAAAGTTTTAATTACAGGGGACATTTCTAGAATTAGGTCATCTGTTATAAATTTCTCACAAACGAGCAGATTTCACCCATGGGAATTATTTCACTTTTGTATAAGAAGATACATTATCTCAAATATATATAATTATGAAAACAGAGGAGGAAAGAATGAAATATATGAACCAGTTCATGGGAAGACAAAGGGAACAACCACGTTCCTCCCAACTGCAAAATAGGGTAGCCAAAATCACTTTCCTAGTTCACCCCCTAGCCTGACCATGAATCCATGAGGGAAGACTTGGAATGTCCTCTTCAACAATGTCTTCTTTTCACAACAGTCTCTTCCTTGCCTCAAACTCAACAATTAGTTTTCGTAACAAAAAGTACTCTCTATCCTTCTCTTTTCCCCAACATACTAGGCAACGTCCTGCCTCCTCACATATGCTATTTATCAACCATAATCTTGCCTAGGTCCTTTGCCTCCCTTGGGAATTTTCACAGCTTTCTAAATCCCTAATTTTTAGGGGCTGCCAATAGCCAAATCCCTGATTTTTCACTTGTAAAAATCATCCCAGAGGTAGTTCCAACATGTTTCCCACACATGGAGTCATGGTCAACTGAATTTAACATGGTTGTTCAATTTGTCCTCCTGCAATAAATAAAACAATATTCTGTTTATATACAAGTGTCATGGTCAATTAGTTAGCTAGGTCAAATTAGGACTCTGCCCAACAATCATAATAATTAATTACAATTTATTAAATTAAAAATTTGGAATTTCCATAAATGGAAAAAAATTTCCAAATTCAAATTTATCAAAACAGAAACAATTCTCCAACAAATTTTAAATTTCAAAAATACTTTATTTTGGGGGATGTCACATCCTTTCCCCCTTCAATAAAACATTGTCCTCGGTGTTAGTTCCTTTCTTGAAATAGGATTGGATGATATTTCCACAAATCTCCCTCCAACTCCCAAGTGGCCTCCTTAGGATTAAAGTGCTTCCATTGCACCTTTACCTGAGCGACGGATTTGTTTCAAAGTGTTATTTCTCTCTAGTCCATAATTCGCAGGGGTTCCACTTGGAAATCACTTTCGGATTCCACCTGCACCAAGTTCCAATCAATCATATGAGTAGAGTCATGAACATACTTTTTCAACAAAGAAATATGAAATACATTATGAATTCTTAGATTAGTTGGAAGTGCAAGTTGGTGTGCTATGGGTCCAATTCGAGCTAGTATCTCGAAGGCCCCACAAAACTTGGGTGTCATCTTGGAACAATTCCTGAGTTTGAGTGAACTCTTTTAGGATTTAACTTTCAAGTAAACAAGATCTCCCACTTGAAACTCCGCATAGCTTTTCTGTCTGCCCTGTGCCTCTTTCAAGTACTGTTGAACTTTCCTTACCATAATTTCCATTTCTTGGAGCATCTATGGTCCAACCATAAGTCTATCAACCAGGTTGTCCCAACTAATTGGAGTCGTACACTTCTTGCCATAGAGTACCTCGAAGGGGCTCAATTTAGCATATGTTTGGTACCCATTGTTATATGTGAATTCTACCAAGTACATGTAATCTTCCCACTTGCTTGGTCTTGTTCTTATGTACATGCAGAGAATATCTTCTATGATCTGATTTGTTCATTCGGTCTATCCATCTGTTTGTGGATGGTAACTCGTGCTGAAATTCAAATTAGTATTTATCCCTACAAACAATTCTTTCCAAAAAGTGGTCATAAATTTTACGTCTCTATCTGAGGTCACCATTTTAGGATACCATGCAGTCTAAAAATTTCTTTCATAAATATTTCAGCGATGTTTATAGCTTTGAAAGTATATTTCACAGGAATAATGTGTATAGACTTACTGAGTTTATCAATTACAACCATAATAGAATCATTATGTTTCTTAGTTTTAGGCAAACCTATTATAAAGTCCAACGATATGGTCTCCCATTTCCATTCTGGTACTAGTAATGGATGTAATAGGCCGGCTGGATGCTGATGTTCAGCCATAACCTACTGACAATCTTGGCACACCAAGTATTCTGTTGTTTTGCCCTTCATACTAGGCCAGTAAAATAGTTTTCTAAGTGTTGTTATTGTTTTATGGTATCCTAGATGGCCAGAATACAGTTTCTTATGCACTTCGTCCAAGAATATTAACTTTAACTCTATTGAATCTCGTATGTAAAGTCTATTTTTACATCGTAATAGTCCCTTTTTGTCGATACTTAGATCTGGTTTGTATGAGTTTGCGGTACTCTTTTGTAATTCTGCCATTATCTTAGTGTAATTTTCATCGTTGATACATGTCGTCCTTATTCTTTGTTCTAGATTACTTCCTGCCCTGCTGATATTTATTTCAAATAACCCATGGACTCTTCTTCTTAAATATTCAGCTACTTTATTTTCCTTACCCTTGATATGTCTGACCTCGAAGTTGAATCCGCACAAGAAGGCTAGTCATCTTTCTTTCCTTTCATTAAGGTCTAGTTGGCTAAACGAATATTTCACATCGCTATTATCCGTCAATAGTAGAAATTTCTGCCCATTATGTAGTGTTGCCACATTTTTAAGGCATGTATTACCACTGCCAATTCTAAGTTATGAGTGACATAATTTTTCTCGTGTTGTTTTAATTTCCGGGACCCATAACAAATAATGTGTGTTTCCTAAGTTAAGACACCACCTAGTCCTTCTTTACTTGCATCAACACATATGGTAAAGTCTTTATATGGGTCTTCTACCTTCAATATGGGTGCGGTTGTCAGTAATCCCTTTAGCTTGTTAAAACTATCTTGACACTTCTGTGACCAGTTAAACTTGGTCTCTTTCTTTTGTAATGATGTGATAGGGTAGGCTATCTTGGAAATACCCTTAATAAATCTATGATAATATTCGGTGATTCACATGAATGATCAGATATCTGCTACATCATTAGGTACCAACCATTCCATGATGGATTTTATTTTCTCAAGGTCTACGACAATGCCTTCTGTTGAAATTACATGTCCTAGATATTGTATTTTCTTTTGATAAAAGTCACACTTATCGAATTTGGTGTACATCTTGTGTTTCCTCAACATTTGCAGAACTATTCTTAAGTGTTCTTAATGTTCTTCTTTTGTTTTAGAATAGACCATAATATCGTCGATAAACACGAGTACAAACTTGTCGAAGTACTGATTGAAAATACTATTCATCAGGCACATAAATGTGGCTAGTGCGTTAGTGAGTCCGAAAGGTATGATCACGAATTCGTAGTGTCCATATCTTTTTTGAAAGGTTGTTTTGCTTATATCTTCATCTTTTATCCTAACTTGATGATAACCGGATCGCAAATCCAATTTTGAAAAGATCCTAGCCCCACCTACTTGATCAATTAGGTCATTTATCCTAGGTAAGGGTTACTTGTTCTTAATAGTCATTTTATTCAATTGTCTATAATCGATACAAAGTCTTAGAGCACTGCCATTCATTTTCAAAAAGAGGACTGGTGCCCCCCATGGTGAAACACTAAGTCTGATATACTCTTTGTCTAACAATTCCTGTACTAATTGTATTTTTAATTCTGTCAATTCTGATAAACTCATTCGGTAAGGTTCTTTTGAGATAGGGGATGAACCGGGTAGTAGGTCTATGGAGAAGTCTATTTCCCTTCTAGAAGGTAATTTTGGTATCTCATCCACAAACATGTCTCTGAATTCATGTAGGACAACAAAGTCTTCTAACTTTGGCTTTTATTGTTTTTATAACAGATTCATTACTTGGATGGCATAAACTTGACATCCCTTTCTCATACATTTCTTGAATTTTATTCCTGAAAATTGTTTAACTGATACAGGTTTTGGTAGACCTTGGGTTGTTCTAGTAGTGCCATAATCGTCTTTAATGTTAAGTGTCTTTGTATAACAATCTAGTACTTCTTTGTGTTTTTCCAACTAATCCATTCCGATGCTCATATCATAAAATCCTAGTGGAAGTATGTTCAGATTTGTTCTTATGTTTTGGCCATCTAAGATGAACTCTAAATCAAAAATAAAGTCAACTACTTTCCTTTTAGTTCTTGTTGCTAGTTGTACCAGCCATGGTTTTGTGTGCTTTAGTTTCTTAAGTTTATTTGACTCTACTATATCAGAAATAATATAACTTAACTTAGTTCCGAGGTCAATTAAAATAGAAATTCGAGTGTTATTGATTTTACCTTCGATTTCTACCGCAAAGGATTGGTGGTAAACTTGTCAGCCATCTATGGCTGCATTTATCCAATGCGGGCTTTGGCCCACGTCGCCCACTGTCGAGGCTTCCTGCAAATTATGAACAATAGTTCTATTTGATAAAATTAAATGTGGATGGTTACTCCTTAGATGAGGTTCTCCACATTCCCAACATTTTAGTGGTTCATAGGGGTTTTCCCCAAACTTCTTCATTCCCAGATTTATTGGTTTACCACTGCCTTGCATATTGAGATGGTTAGAATGAAATTCTTTTCTGAGAAAGCCTTTTGTTGCATTCCGATAAGGAGTTGGTTAGTATCCCTTATTTTGTTGGTTCAGTCGATCTTTTTTCTTATCCATCCAGGCTTTGGGAAACTCTGTCAGTTGTTTATACTAGTCATAGCACATTCATGCTTTCCTGAATAATTTACTTAAGGAGTTGGAATTGTCAAACTCAATTTTATCCTTGTAGGACTGTGGTAAACATCTTAAGAATCGCTGGATTTTTACCTTATCCTCCCGAATGTAAGGTATGAACCTTAGTAATTGCAGGAATTTATTTATAAGGTCCTCCATTTCCATTTCTCCAAGTCGTAACTCGTAAAATTCTTTCGTTTTCCTTTCATAGTAACTTTCAGACAGGTATTGTTTCTTGAAATATTTCTTAAAGTCAGACCATTCCATCTATTTCTCCTTTAGGCCTTTGGACAATTTTAGGTCTTGCCTTCCCTTTCAGATTGTTGGCCTTCCCTTTCAGATTGTAGATGGCCATTCTGACCTTCATCTTGCTGGAATAATTATATATCTGGAAGTACTTTTTTATGTCCAATAACCATGCCTCAAATTCTTCTCTTTTTCTGGATTGTCCATAAAAGGCAACTGGTTTAATTTTCCTGAATTCTCCTTCAATGTGGTCTACTTGTTTTCTCTTTTTGTATATTTTTGTTCTATCCTTAGCTGAAGGTGTACCTTCAAAGGAACTGTCTTCCTTTTCTGCTTCAGGCCCAGAGTTCTTAGAATTCCTTTTTCTGACCTCTTCTGAATCATTGTTATCATCCTTAGGGATTTTCTTTGTCACTATACAGTGCAACAAGACTTCATTTATCTCTTGTTGCTCATGATGTTCTTTCTTCATTTTTTCATTGTCGGCTTTGAATATTTGCAGCTCCACAATAATATTCCTCATTGTTTCTAGCACTTCTGTAGGTGAGCTTACGTCACTATTCTGCCTTGGATCTCAAGGAGGTCTCCTCTCTAGATTTCCTTCCATTGTGATTTCTGCATCATCCTGAGCTTCCATAATTAACACAAAACAGAAAGGACTTTCTCCTTGTAACAATTAAGGTTTATTAGTTTTGCATAACTCAAAATACATATTGAGTAAATAATGTGGCCCTGTTCAGGCCCAGTGTTGTAACTTTTTCTCTAATACCATATGTAATGTACCTCCAATTTGGCATAACATTTTTTGTTTCTTTTGGTACATTAATCCCCAGTTTTTCATTTAATAAAATCGTAGAAAAGATACTTTAATTTTTTCTATGATTAAATCTTGATAAACTACTCGTAATAAGAGTAAAACCTTATGCCAGACTAACTTAACAACTTGTCAGAGAGGCTCCCAACGATTCCTAGTACTTCTCCAAATCATATATTATCACATAGATACCAATACAATACATATATCCACCTATATTAGGAATCAAGTACATTAGGATTCGAGTTCCAAATTCCTTGTTAATATCAGGCTCTTTAGATTTTGCGTACAAGTTTATACCATTCAGAATTAATATTAGGACTCCTACCTAACTGTATGTATATAGAAAGTTATACCCTTAATGTAACAAATAGCATGAAACATGTTAATGATATCATTGACAATGACTAAGTCGCTTGAATGGATTTTCTTTAAGGCTCTGTCATGGTTATAACACTTTTAGTTCCCCAACTTAAAGATTTGAAAACAGACCAATCCCATGAAATTCTCTACATAACCAATTTGTAATTGAGTCTCATCTCACTGATGGAAGCAAAGGAATGGTAGCGAACTAGAAAAAAAGGTTACGACTGGCTAGTTCTACTAGACAGTCATGAGGTGACTGCTATTAACTTTGCATCTTCATTGGTAAGGGAGAGAAATGTATCTTCCAAAAGGAGTTAAATTTTTGTAACTATGATTATGTAGGGTCTTGTAAGAACTAGTCCCGATAGCTCTCCCACGTGTCCTTCCCAATCCTGGTGTGCCACCTTTTCCTTAGCACATGGCTTGTACCTTCAACGTTTATTATGATTAGTAATCGTCTCTTCTTAGGGTTATGTGGTTCCTCTCTTTCCATTGTGACTCTAAAGGGGAGGGTTATGTGTTATTATTCCTCAGCAGGGAAGGGATACCACATTTACAATCAAATCTTGGTGAAGTCGACGACATCCAACGACTTCCTGGTAAGTTTCCAAGAGAGCTTTCATATCTCAAATTTTGAAACTAGAGTTCAGGGTTTGGTTAAGATGAAAGATTTTACATCCTGTAACTCTTATTTTGATTTTAATGGCTCCCTTGTCTCCTGGTGATAATTTTTGAAGCCTACGTATTTCTATTCAGGTACCGGTTGTAGATGAGGTTTTCCCATTGTATCCTTGAGTCACTACTCTTTACCTCTTTAACCTATTATTATACATCGCGGTCTGATGTTTGTGTTTTCGTGGGATTATTTCTAGGTTTGACCTTGTGGATAGTAACTATGTTGAATGTATCTTAAAATAGTTGATAGAAGTCCCTTCCTATTCCATATAAAGGTTTATAATGGGGTTAAGTATGTCCCTTAACATCCCTGTACTTATCTGTGACTGATACTTACTGTTTGAAGTATGATAGTGTATTAATGAGTGGTTTATCTCTCGTTACGTTAGAGTACCCTCCGCGAGAAATATATTGACTTTGTGTATAATGTTTTCCTTATGCTCTTTGATATGTTCACCACAGGGGTTTATTAAGAAAGTGTAATCTAAAACTCGCACTGCTATTATTTTATTTTCAAGCTAGTTGATAAAATTGTATAAATATGATTCTCTTTATTAATGATGGGACTCTACCTATTGCAAGGGTACCCATCAAAATTTCCAGAGACCATCCTCCCCTCAGCTAGAGTCATTTATATAACAGGGTGTGACAATAGGTGGACTCCAGGCTTCGGCTCCTAAGTTAAGTACCACCATACATAGTTGTGGTTATCAATTTACCTTTCAATCTAAATTTAAAATCTTACTCCATATTTTTACTAATATATTTTCAGTGATAAATACTTGTAGGGCTTATGACCACCCAAGGTGTAGGTATCGACCCCAATTTGTCATGAAAAAAGGTACTGGGGTTCCCTGTAGTGGCTCTCAAACTAGCTCTTCAATTCTGAAGCATGGAGACCATGGTTCTGTTCATAAATTTCTCTTGAAATTAAGTAATGTTTCTCATGCTCCGATTTCCTATATCGGATGTCTGAGGGTTAAACCCTGATTTTTTTTTCTGTTGTTCGATTTAAGGGAGTGGCTGCAGTCATGCATGGTGTAGAGAAATAAACTGTTATTTAAATATCTGAATTGGTGAAACTAAATCCAAGTTTACTGTTAGAGGGAATTATTTAATCTATTATATTTATCATCAAAGAGAACATGTTGGTTTAAAGAAATGCTTTCAGAAAATTATTCTCAGCGTTTTTTTTGTTACCTCTGCAAATTAATGTACTCAGGAATCTTTATTTGAAAGCTACAGAAACCATCATTTCTTGATTTTACTATTATCTGTATGAGTAATCTCTCGTTAATGAAGTTATTATGTTTCAAACTTATCCAATAGTGATCATTCAAGAAGGAGGGTTTCACATCTCTAGATTTATGAGTTTGTCGATTCTTATCCTTTTAACAATTTCATTTTCAGAATAGATTGGGTCCACTGTGTAATTTTCTAAATAGTCTTCCAGAAACTGTGAAGAATAAAGAGATTAAATAATGTCTTACAATCTTACAATTGTTTGCCTGAAAGGATAGTAATACTACAGTCATGAAATTTTAAGAACTTTTGTTTCTTTCAACAAGACTCTCAACGGAATCGAGTTGAAATATCCTACCTTTGTATAGACAATAGTTAGAGTTCAAAGCATATATAAGATGTTGTTTATATTCTATTGGCATCATGCGTTGATATTATATCAGTTCTAAATAATTATTTACTCTTCTATGGTAGGATACCAACATACATAACCTTTCATTCTTGTAATAGGAAATTCTTGGAATTATATCATCTAAAATTATATTTAGGTTGACTTTTATCCCTTAGTTATGGTCATTCCCGTATACTTCATCGTTCTGGTTCTATTCAAGTTTATATCTCGAAATAGTTTCAAAACAAAACTTAGGAGAGGTTGAAGTGTAACACTAAACTGGGGAAATTTTTCCTACCTTTGTTTCTACCCATTCAATTCTTTTAGCTTCGAGTTATCCAATACACAACATTTATACTAGCTCTGTTCTTTCAAGTTCAACTATATAGATAATTTTGCCTAGGAATTTAATTACAAAACTAGATGTATACCTGTGAATACATCTATTCTTTTAGGTTCATTTATACATATATAATTATGCCTAAACAATTTAATTACAGAACTAGATGTATACTGGTAAATAGATTTGTTCTTCAAGACCATTGATACATATATAATTATGCTTAAAGTTTTAATTATAGGGGACATTTCCAGAATTAGGTCATCTGTTATAAATTTCTCACAAATGAGTGTAATGTACCTCAAATTTACCAAAAAAAAAAAAAATTATGATCATGAACTCTTCAAAATTTTGTTTAAAAATATTACTTGGTAGAAGGATAAGATCCTAACCAACTCTTATTATAATATTCTGAGGTATAAATCCTAATCCTGACTTACTACAAATGTTATAACTACATCATCTTAACTCACTTTGAATAAAAAATATTATAAGGGTAAACCTCCAAGGTTCTAGAAATTTCCTTTTTCCTTCGTTCTATATACTTATATGTAACTGTAGGTCTATGTAGATAATACTCAAACTTAGATTTAAATGTTACAACTCACTCTTTAACATAAGGTCTTATGTTATAGTTCATTGTTTAACATGATATCACTAATTTTGTGTGCATGTCCACTTAAGTAAATTACCCTTGTGACACAATACTTAATTTCCATCTATAAAGCCATGAGGTTCTGGTTTAACAGTGGGTAACTAGTATATCTACCAAATCCTGATCAATCAATGATTCTTAGAACTTGCAAGGCGATCGTAGTGATAGTTCTAGTCCAAATATCAAAGGAACTTTGATAAACGAGGGTTATGTTAGCTCTCGTTACCCCAAGTTAAGGTGTTTCCAACGAATATTTAACTAGGTCACACTTCTAGTTAAAGTTAATGCCACATATTTGAAATGGAATTTGATTTTTGTTGAGCCAAGGAGGGGGTCTAATCGTGAATTTATTTAAGGAAAGGAAAGGTCCACTGACAGGAGTAGTTAAGGCTCCATATCCATCCTTAATGACAGTCCTGCGAGCATAAGTTACAAGGTGCTCAGCTGGATTTTCAACCAACGTGTCACACTGGTTCTACCCATATCACATGGCTAACCATCCTTCGTACCCTTCACATTTAATCTGAGAAATGAAAGTGTCACTTAGGGTTTAATGGGTTTACAGTTTTGCATTATTCAGTTCTATGAAGAGGCTCAGCATAACATTCCTTAGCGGTGAAGACTAATGTTATGGAGGTCGTTCCACCGATCCATTCTATGGTGTAGGCCGATTCCCCGGTAAGTCTTCCTTAACCATACTACCATAGGTGGGTATCTAGATGGAGTAATTTGAGAGTCATTATAGTGCTGCTATCATCGTCCTGCAACTGTTGTTATGTTTCATTTCCTTTTGTTGAAACTTTATCCTGTTATTGCTTCTCTAAATACTTTTGTAGTCATCATGTTCGTGGAGAAGTGATTCCCTTTGAACTTATCAAATTCTCCCCTGGTTTCAGTAACCCTTCTTCATTTTCCCATACTTCGTGGTATAGGTTTTCCGTAGCTCTTTGGATAGTGGGGTTCCTTACGAACCCTCTAGTAGTCTGCTTCAGGACTCGAGTGGACTATTTGTAAGACTGGGTGGAAGTTTTAAATCTCTTGTTTTAATTTCTCTATATCTAGAGTTTTGGTTGGTGTTGAATGAAATGATATTGCTATTAAAGTAGAGTAGTCCAATGCTTCTATCCT
Source organism: Picea mariana (assembly GCA_032191745.1). Taxonomy (NCBI): domain Eukaryota; kingdom Viridiplantae; phylum Streptophyta; class Pinopsida; order Pinales; family Pinaceae; genus Picea; species Picea mariana. The sequence continues at coordinate 1,331 of JASDQU010683934.1, read as the reverse complement.
ATGATTCATCCAAATTCTTACCTATACAGTTATTGTATCTATCCTGGTCTAGAATTTAGATTCAAATGCTAGTGCATCTCTGTATTGTTTGTCTTCTTAACCCTACTGTATCCCATTTGGTGCTTGATGACTCTGTGTATTTTCTATTTAATATGAAAGCATACAGTATGTCTTATATTATTTATGCATTATAAGGATTTGATACTGTTGACTAAAACATCTCCTTAAAATCGTTAATTGTTGTATAAAGATTTCCTCATTGTTGGTTTAGTTTTGTTTCTAAGGATTTGTATGATCACTAACGATGGGCCATGTTGATGGGAGGGTACCCATCAGGGGTTCAAGCACCATTCACCCTCGGCTTGGTGTATATCCAGTCAGGGGGTGATGAGGCCAGCCAAAATGGAAGTTAAGTACCACTCAA
>JASDQU010683932.1:25782-35820 GCA_032191745.1 Picea mariana | reverse complement strand
TTGCTTTGCATAACCTTGTGATATGCGCAATCATCTCGGCATCAATCAACACTGGGGGATCGAGCCAAAGTGTCCCCCCATGAATGTAGCTGAGTAACACCTTTACATAGGCATTAATCTCTGTACTGCATCCGAAATGTGGAATTTCGAACAAGTTTAGTATCTCTACTTTCTCTAAGCCTGACGCCCATTCATGTGGCTCTACCAGAATTTCTCATGTGCCTGGGACAATCTTCATGTATAAATATTGATCCCTAGCCAACTCAGGGAATTTTTCTGTATTTGTGATATCGTGGTCCATAAACTTGAAATTGGCTATCTTCCGAGGATATCTTCTTCGCTACTGACGTTGGTCGGAACTGGTGTTATCGAAAGTGGGTACTTGGAATTCATTGGTACATTGATTGGTGGGGTGCCATCCGTCCTTGGGGGTAAATTGTCTTCGTGAAACACCGTTGGTGGTGCTGGAGTCGAATTTCCAGCTACCTCCTCGACCTCCACGTCTGCTATTGGTCATTTCGGTTGTTTCTTCGCTACGTCGGACAATCCTCCCACTCTCGACGATGCCATTCTACTGGTGTGATGAAATATTAAACTAACTTTGTGTGTCTGTGCGGGTTGCATGAACTCGAATCTAGTAGTTCGACCCTGGTAGTTTGGATCTGTTCGCTCCTGCTTGCATGAAACAAATCACTTAGAGTTTTCTGACTTCTTTTTGTTTTTGTGATTTTGTGCCAAGGATACCTTTCTCATCCTGCCTTAACTGTCGTTTCCAATCCGTCGTCGTGGTTGGTGACTTGGTAACTAAATACTCCTTTATTTCCAAATCCGTTTTATGATTTTCATCTCATACCATTGATTTGTTCGTGATTTTCGGAGGCTTTTCCTATTTAATATTGATACGGCGCTTTTATGACATATTACACCCACGACCTAACTGTCATTTCCATGCCTTACGAATTTTAACAGTCTTGTCATCACCAAACTACACATTGGGTCTTTGTTGTGTCATCTGTATCCTGCACAGTTGGTCACGTTCGTGTCTTGGTGTTATTTATGTGTGTGATGATCATTCCTTCTACGCAGGTTATGATACCTTGGTACTCGTATACTTTATTTTTCTTTTTTCTTTTTCCTATAACTAATCTTTATTTGATTTTCTTCATTTTTCTACTTTTTATTTTCTTTTCCTTGTTTTCCTTGCTACTATGGTACATCTACTATAATACATGGGTTCTGGCGCAGCCCCGATTACTGCGTAGACTACCAATTGTCTCTATAGAGTTTCAATCGAATCTCATTCACCATTCCCTCCAGAACTTGTTCATTCAAGGTTTCCAATCGCGCAACACCCATATGGGTTACTTGTTGGATCACATAAGGTCCTAACCAGTGTATGCGAAACTTCCCAGAATGTCGCATATACTTGTTGTCATAGAGTAGTACCAAATCGTCGACTTGAAATTTCTTCAATTTAATGTGGTGATCGTGCCATGCCTTCTCTCTTTCTTTTTGAACTTGCTGATGAAACCCTGCAATAAATCGGTCCTCCTCAAGCTGTACTAATTGCGCAAACCTCTCCTTTATTGCACCAGTATTCGAAAGTTCGATGATTGTTGCAATGCATAAGCTAGGTAGAATGAACTCCATTGGCATCATTGCTTCATATCCATAGACCAACTGAAAAGGTGTCTCTCCTATCATCTTCTTACTTGTAGTTTTGTAAGCCCTTAGCACTGGAGGAGCTCATAAGTGCCAATCATCTCGCCCTACATTGCATATCTTCGTCAAAGAATTATCCAATATTTTATTAAAATATTCCACTATGCCATTGGCCTGAGGGTGATATGGTGAAATATCCATGATCCCGTTGATCAAGATATTTGCTACTGATTTAATATTCTATCTCACAGATTTGATACACGGGGGTTTCTGGATGCGTTTCAGTTGTCTGTTTCAGATCTTTGATGGTTATTGCATGTGCATGTGGCGTATTTATGGTTTAAACAATATATAAAGGATGCATGCGGAAGTAAAGAACATCAACTGCCCAATAACATGTATTATGTGACTCAAGCATGGAAATACAATAACATACTGGAAATATAGATTATAATCGTCAACTAGATCTCATAGATCGTCACTGGAATACAAGAAAATAGCATAAAATACCTGTGATCAGAAGATGAACGCAAATATGATGCATGCACGGATAGATCGACAAAAATGTGCAATTCTAGAGAAGTACGGTAACTATTACCAGCTGGAAAACTCGTCCGGAAGGATAGACCATTAGAATGTACTGGAAACTGCTCCAATAAAAGCGCCCTGGCCTCTATAATGAAATGGATGAGTGTCGGATGTCAGATCTGGTCTCTGAGGCACTGGATCTGGACACCTGTGGGGGTTTGCGCACCTCTTGGGACACTGGATGCGCCCCGAATGATTCCACCAATGGAATCTGCTGCTATAGGACTCAAAACGATCGTCTCACCAAATGCGAAACTGGGTCAAGGGGGTTTCCCCAAATCTACTCTGATGCTCCGTCTGCAACCTCAAATGTCCTACCTGAATAGTTGTGCCCTAAATGACTGGATGATGTGCTCTTCAAGATTCCACCGTCAGAATATGATGTAGAATGACTCAATCTAAGTGCCCTAGCTGGATCTCAACTGGGTCAGAAGGAAACTGCAATCTGAACTCGGACCTCGTGCAGCTCCCCAAACCCTCAAACTGACTTGCGCCCTCACTAGCTGAGTTGCGCACTCTGCACTAGATACTCTTGAATAGCACGGTGAAATACCTAGATGGTATCTTCGATGGGCTAGGGTGTGTCTCTCAACATCGAAACCGATCAATGGTGGTGGTTTCCTCCAGAAATCCACAAAATAATAAGGTCGACTCTCTTCCTCCTCTGGGAACTCTCAACATCAAATCATAACAATGCATAATGAGGAATTAGGTCAAATTCCTCCCTTTATACCCTTCCTGATCTAATTCACCATTGACCTCACTTAATCTAGGTGCTTTTCCTCCTTAGGTGAATAATTAATTAATTAAGTCCCCCTTTAGCACCTTTTCATTCTAATTCTTCATTGACTTAGGCTTAAGTGACTTTTCCTAAGTTTTTCGCTTAATTCATAGTTTAGCCACCAAATCACCCTTATTTCTCCATCTTGTTCCCTATTTGTGCCTGAATATAGTCTACGGGAACACATAGATTACTAAGTCACTCCCTGCTGGCCTACTCTTGGGAACGGGACATCACAATTCTCCCTTCCCGAGATTGCTTGTCCTCAAGCAACATCAATCCTGGGTACTGCAAAATATGCTCTCCCTCCCATGTGGCATCCTCCACTGGAAGACCCCTCCATCTAATCAAGCACTCCCTAATGACCCTGTTCCTCAACCTGCATTCTCTCTACTCAAGCACCTCCTCTGGCACTAACTCCAACTGGCCCTCCTCATCTAAAGGTGGAAGCTCCTCTAAAGTGCTGATATGTTGTCCCACTGCCTTTTTAAGGAAAGAAATGTGAAAGACGTTATGAATCTTGCTACCCTTCGGTAGCTCTAGCTCGTATGCCAGCTCGCCTACTCTCCTGATGACTCTACACCGCCCATAAAATCTCGGTTTCAGTTTCTTCGCTCCACTCCTCTTCAAGAAGGACTGTCGAAATGGTTGTAACCATAGGAAAACCAAGTCCCCAACCTCGAAACTGTGCTCGATCCTCTGCTTGTCTGCATAGATCTTTTGTTGATTATGTGTTGCCTGTAAGTTTTCCTTTACTGCCCGCAGAATCCTTTGGCTCTCCTCCACCCAATCTTTGGCCACTAGGACCCTGCTATCCCTGAATACAGTATTCACAAAAGTGGGTGCATCGTATCCATACAATGCTCTAAATGGTGACATCCTGATAGACATATGGTGTGTCGTGTTGTAACAATACTCACCCATGTGCAACCACTTCACCCATGTGCGTTGTTTTCCTCCCACATAGTTCCTCAGATACCTCTCCACCCATTTGTTGATGATCTCTGTCTGGCCATCTGTCTGTGGGTGGTAGTTGGTACTCATGGCTAGCTCTGTGTCTGTCAACCGAAAAATCTCCTGCCAAAAGGTGTTGATGAAGCGCCCATCTCTATCACTGACTATCTACTTGGGTAGGCCATGCAATCTGAATAACTCTCTAAAAAATAAATCTGCTACCTATATGGCCTTGTAGTCCATGGGTATGACGAAGAAATGTGCAAATTTGGTCAGCATGTCGATCACTACAAATATACAATCCCTGCCCTGCACGCGGGGGAGGCCTATGATGAAATCCATAGAAATTCTATCCCATTTCTGCTCTAGAATGGGTAGAGGTTGTAGTAACCTTATTGGGTGTGTCTGCTCTGACTTGTTCTATTGACAAGTCATGCACTCCCAGATGTGCTTCAGTACATCATCCTTGAGACCCTTCCATGAGAATCTCTCCCTGATCTGCCTGTAAGTTTTGAAATACCCCTGGTGCCCTGCTGCAGGCGAATCATGACACACCTTCAGAATCTTCCCCTTTAACGTAGATTCTGGAGCCAAGTAGATCTGGTCTTTGTAGAAAATGATGTCATCTAGTACCCGGTATCTATCGTCAACCACCTGTCCATCCATTACCTCAAAAGCAAACTTGTTTTTGGAATATTCCACCAACAAGTGTGCTTTCCAATCTATGCAAATGTCCATCATCGAACACTCTAGTGGAATCCTGGACAAGGCATCTACCACAACGTTCCTTTTTCCCTTGACATACTCGATGTCAAATTCAAAGGCTTGGATCTTCCAGACCCACTTCTTTTGCCTCTCACTGAGGTCTTTCTGATCCAAAAAATACTTGAGACTGTTGTGATCAGTCTTCACTACAAATATGCTGCCCACCAGATACTGCCTGAATTTGGTTAAGGCATGCATAATTGATATAATTTCCTTATCGTAAATAGGGTAGAGTCTCTCTGACTTGCTGAGCTTCCTTCTCTCAAACATAATGGGATGGCCTCCCTGCATCAACACTGCTCCAATTCCCACCCCTAATGCGTCGCACTCCAAGACGAATGGCTGCGAGAAGTCTGGAATGGCTAGAACAGGGCATGTGCTCATAACCTCCTTCATCTTCTCAAATGTTTGATGTGACTCCTCTGTCCACTGAAAGGAACCCTTCTTGGTCAAATCTATGAGTGGTGCTCATAACTACGAAAACCCCCTGACAAACCTCCTGTAATAACTGCACAACCCAAAGAAGCTCCTTAACTCTATCAAACTCCTGGGTGTTGGCCAATCCAAAATGGCCTTGATCTTCTCCTGATGTACCTGAATCTTTTGTGCACTGATGATGTGGCCCAAGTAAAGCAACTCTGTCATCCCAAACTCACACTTGGACTCTTCGGTGTACAATGACTGCACCTCCATGATGCTCAATACCTCCTCCAAGTATCCCATATGCTCCTGCCATATCTTGCTATAGACTAAAATGTCGTCGAAGAAAACCAAAACTGATTTCCTCAACTGCCCCCTGAAAATGTGGTTCATGCAAGACTTGAATGTAGCGGGTGCATTGGTTAGCCTGAATGGCATAACCAGAAATTCAAAATGGCCAAAGTGGCAACGAAATGTTGTCTTCTCTATGTCCTGCTCTCTGATGCTGATCTGATGATATCCAGAGTGTAGATCAATCTTCAAGAAGAAAACTGCCCCATGCAGCTCATCCATCAACTCGTCAATGCGAAGGATAGGATACTGGTTTTTGATGGTTTTCTTATTCAAATCTCGGTAGTCAATGCACATCCTCATGGTACCATCCTTCTTCAGGACTAATACAACTGAAGAGGTGAATGCACTGCTACTAGGTCAGATGTGTCCCATTACTAGCAATTCTTTGATTGCTTTTTCTATCTCATCCTTGAACCTCTTAGGATGATGATAGGGGGGGTTATCATGGGTTTGGCCCCCTCCTCCAACTTAATGGTGTGCTCAAATCCCCTGTCCGACAGTCTCCCTGGTGGAATCGAACCAAAAACCTATTGATGTCTTCCCAACAAGTTCCTGATCTCTGTCTGATATTGTTGTCGACCCTCAGAATCCTTCCGCGTAGTGATCAAGAACTCTGCGGAAAACACTGCCTCCCCATGCCTGAAGATCGTCTCCATCCTCTTGGCTGAGACTGGCCTGGTGCCCCTGTCGACATGCCCCTTAGGACAACCCTCTTCCCATCACTGTCTTTGAATCTCATCTCTAAGGTTTGGTAGTTGGTGGTGATTTTACCCAAGGTGATCAACCACTGAACTCCCAAAACTACATATGTGTCTGATAGGTCAACCAAATAAAATGTATCTCTCATGGTGTAGTTGCCCAACCTAATCTCCAAGTTAGGAACTCTATCTAGAAACTCCATTGTATGGCCATCTGCTACTACGACATCAAATCCCTCAAACTCCTTTGTCTAAAGGGCCCGTCTTGATACCAATGAAACGTTGATGAAGTTGTGGGTGGCCCCACCATCTATTAGGGCGATTTCCCGTTGCCCCTGAAAAATACCTCTGATTCAGAGGGTGTTGTACCTGGGTACACCAGAAAGGGTCGCTATGACTCTGCCCTTTGCTGGTTTACGTCTGCTAGCCTGCTCAGGAGGCTATGGAACAACCGGTGGGTGGGTCCCTGCCGGTGTCGGTGGTCTATGGGGAGGTTGTTCCTCCACCTACTCAGGCTCCTCCTCTGAGCTGGTGGATTCACTATCCTTCTCCTCCTTCTCACTGTCCACATTGTCTGTGACCACCTCAATATAGTGAATCTCTCCCTTGCCCATGCATCTGTGGCCTGGGACCCAAGGATCTCTGCAGTTGAAGAAAAGATTCTTCCTCATAAGCTCTCGCCTCGTCTCATCATCCAAATTCTCCTTACCCTTCCATTCCCTCTGTAATGGCTTCTGGTCCCGATCCTTCTGTGGTACGAAGGATTTGGAAAAGGGTTTAGTTTTTGGCACTGAATCTGCCAAATCTCTAGTGCGTAGGATGGCATCCTGTAGGGTGTCAGGTCGGTATGCCTTCACCCATCCTCTCAAGGGTTCTGTGAGCCCTTCTATGAATTACATGATTAGTTGAGGCTCAGATATATCTGTCACTGCCACTGCTACCCACTGAAACTCTGAGATGAATGCCTCTGTTGTGCCCATTTGTTTCAACTAGGCTGGATCTCTAAAATGGATCTCTAGATCCCTCCTATCAAATCTATCCATGAGTCTCTCTATGAACTCTCGGTAGCAGGTGATGCGACTATGGCCCAATGTCACCAATCCATGATACCACCACTCGTGTGGTTCACCCTTTAAGTGTAAAGTGGCAAAACTGATGGCCTTTGTCTCGGTCATCTGGTTGAGCTTGTAGTAGGTGTCAAGTTTATGTACCCAAGCTCTGGCGGTGCATTTGGGCGATCCATCAAAATAAGGTATGGTGAGTTTACCAACTTTCCAAATGAAATCAATGGTATTCCCCTGTTGTTGCTGCGGCTATGACCCTCCTTGTTGTGGTTCTCTGGGGCAGTTCCTGAGTCTGAGTCTAAAATACTTGACTAGGGTCATATCCTGATGGAAGTCATGGCCCAATGCTATATACTCTCTATGATACTCTGCAATGTCCTCTGCATGAGTGGGCGGTCTCTGTGCTATTGGCATCGATGTTGCTACCGGGGGTACCCTCTGGAAAATAGGAAACAACAGACGTGGAATCCTACTCGCAGAGGTGTATGTGCGAGTGGGTGACTGGGGTATACTGCCAATCCCTGAGTTCCCTTGTGCTGCATGTGGGGCTTGTGTGCCCGACATGTCCACCATAGCCAATCTATCCACTACCTGAGCCAAGGACTGAGACATGGTCCGCTGACTAGCTAACATATCACTGATAACCTGCATGAAGGTTACATCTGGATCCATGGTGGACTTACCACTACCCTCTAGTCGCTCATATGTGTCACCTAGCCTCCTCTCTACTTTGCGCTCGGCCTCACACTATGCTCTTCTCTCTGCTTCTTTGTGTGCCTCTTCCTCCTCCTCTGAACTGGGAGGGAAAGGAGGAAAGTTAGGCCTAGCCCTTCTTTCTTTACACCTGTTGTAAGTGACATATTCGTCACCTACATGCTCACGACCCTCTGGGTCTTCTACTGCACTCATAGTCTTTAGTCACAGGCTAGCAGGACTAAAGCTCTGATACCACTGAAATATCCCTGATCTCGCTGATCAAGATATTTGTTATTATCTAATATTATGTCTCGCAGATCTGATACACTAGGGGTTTTTGGATGCATTTCAGTTGTGTGTTTAAGATCTTTGATGGTAATTGCATGTGCATGTTGGTTATTGCATGTGCATGTGGTGTATTTATGGTTTAAACAATATATAAAGGATGCATTCGGAAGTAAAGAACATCAACTACCCAATAACATGTATTATGCAACTCAAGCATGAAAATACAATAACATACTGGAAATATAGAGTATAATAGTCAGCTAGATCTCATGGATCGTCACTGGAATACAAGAAAATAGCATAAAAATACCCGTGATCAGAAGATGAAGGCAGATCTGATGCATGCACGGATAGATCCGGGAACTCTCAACATCAAATCATAACAATGCATAATGAGGAATTAGGTCAAATTCCTCCCTTTATACCCTTCCTGATCTAATTCACCATTGACCTTAGTTAAGCTAGGCATTTTTCCTCCTTAGGTGAATAATTAATTAATTAAGTCCCCCTTTAGTACATTTTCATTCTAATTCTTCGTTGACTTAGGCTTAAGTGACTTTTCCTAAGTTTTTGGCTTAATTCATCGTTTAGCCACTAAATGACCCTTATTTCTCCATCTTGTTCCCTGTTTGTGCCTGACTATAGTCTACGAGAACACATAGACTACTAAGTCACTCGTTGCTGGCCTACTCTTGGGAATGGGACATCATATATGGTGTGCTCTTTTGATGATGAATATGAAACTTCTCAGTCATTGCGGCAATTGTTTTGTTCAAAAAGTGTGTACCTTGATCACTAAGTAATATGCATGGACATCCAAACATCATGACTACAATCTCAAACATAAACCGTGCAACAGTATCCACAGTACAATCAGTAACTGGTGTTGCTTCTACCCACCTTGTCAAGTACTCTGTCACAGTGATAATGTACCTTGCCCATGATCTTCTTGCTTGTGGATTGATTGGTCCGACGAAGTCAATGGCCCACTTATCAAATGCTTGCAATGTTACCTGGGGATTCAACGACATTTCATCTCTCCTAGATGGTTTTCCCACTCTTTGACATGCCTCACAGGATTGACAATACTCCTTCACATATTTATGAAGCGTAGGCCACCAAAGCCCTACACATAAAATATTCTGACCCATTTCCCTTCCTGCATAGTGTCCTCTCACAATCCCATCATGCGCTTCTTCAAGTATAATCAACCTTTCATGATAGAGCACACACCATCACAATATTCCATCTGCACCTAACTTATATAAATTCCCTACAATCAATAGATAATTTGTTGCTTTCACTACCAATTGTGTCTTCTGTGCAACAATCATCTCGGAGGGAGTTATGCCAGTACTTAGAAATTCCACAATGTTCGATAAGTAATCATCTGCCATCCTTAATGAAAATAGCTGCGCATTTGGTGGGTTATCTTCCAAATTACCTACATCTTTTGCTGTCAATATGTGTGAGAGATGATTTGGTCTTGCATTCAGATTCCCTAGTTTTACGATGACCTCAAAGTCATATTCCTGAAATAATAGTAGCCATCTGCATATTGTTCCTCCTAATACAGGCTCGTTCACTAATTACTTTAATGCAGAATGGTCTGCATACATCTTGAAGTGGAACCCCAGTAAGTAGTTCCTGAACTTTTGTAGCGCATAGACCATTGCCAATCCTCCCCGTTATGTAGTTGTATGATTCATTTATGATATAGATAACTTCCTACTTGCAAAAGTGATTGGATGATCTATGTCCCCTTCTC